>VYZT01033779.1:0-227455 GCA_013400735.1 Pomatostomus ruficeps | reverse complement strand
CCGCGGTGGCCGCGGCAGCCCGAGGGGCCGGGGGCCCGTCCCGCTGCTCGCTCCCCGCCCGCAGCGCTTTGTGTTTCGCTCTGTGGCTGCTCCAGCCCGCGGCTCGTCCCGGGACGACCGTCAGGGAGGATGGAGCCGCATCCCGGGTATGGGGCGGTGGGTTACCGCTGGAGTGTGTGCGATTAAAGCTCCCACCCGTGCCGGGTTAAGCACTGCCGAGGGCGGGTTGGTGGCAGCCGGGCGCGTTCTCACTCCGAGTGTCACATCTGCATCTCCGTGCCGCCAGTCTGGCGCTCCGAGAGAGAAGGTGACACCCGCTCAAAGTTGCTGAAGGACAAGAGAGGCTCTGTGTTGTCCAAGTGTAAATCCGATGGGCCAGCCCTGCCCTTTGGACCGTGGCACTTCGGAGCCTTTCTGCAGTGTTCGGTTCCCCGGGTGAGACTGTGCATGCGGCAAGCTAATCTCAGTTTTCAGTGTGAAAAGTGAATGGGTGAGTCTGCCTGGGTTCTTAGGCATCTAGTAAATTAAAAAATGTATGCTGATGCTATTTCACTTCTAATTGTTTGCATTCCCTGTAGCAAAATTTGAAATGAGCTCAAATTTAGGTTCCATTTCCATGCAAAAGGAAGTGGGTATCTAGGTCTAAAACAGCTGTGTCTTGTCAGATTAAGCACTTCTGATTTGGCAGACTTTGCAAGCAAAGCCAGTGCAAACTGGCATGCCCTGGTGGTGGTTTAACAGGTGTAGTCAGTGAGAATTTGTGGTCAGAACAGAGCCTTCCAAATAAGTGGGAATGGCTTCATATTGAGGTGTGTTACTGTGGGTTGAAAGGGCAGAGCAGCAGTGAACAGGTGAGAAAGGTGTGTAATACACCTCACAGGTGCATGTTGGTGACATCCATTTTTTGTTTCCTGGAGCTATCCCTCCTTAAAACATAGTTCTGTCCATGGAGGGGTGTAAAATGGCATAATGGTGGTATTTGTGAGTTGAGGTTTAGCTTTCCTTATTTTGCTTGGCGGGCTCCAAGTGGCTTCTTTCCAATATGAAAGATGTTGGAACACACGTTTATGCTTTTTCTTTACCAAACATTAAGGTATTGGACACATCAGTTGCTAAATCAACAAAGACAACAGAAGTTTCTGTCCTGGCATTTCTCTGAGGATTATTGTACTGCCAAATTCTCTTTATTTTCTTAGGAAGATGAGTGACTGCTTTACTTTGCGGTTCATGTGAATGTTAGTCTTCAAGTAGTTTACAGAGGATGCTGATATCCTATCCTCTGTTTTCCTAAAAGGCCAAATGTAACCTCTCTAATCTCAAAAGTCTGATTTTTGCATGTAATCTTCAAGTTGGCTGCACAAAAGCCTGCTTGTTTCGTCTTTCACTCATTTGAAAGTTCAATTTCCCCTTTATGCTTAGTGTCAAAGGCTCCAGAGAGCTTAAATCATCAGCAGCTGTAATTGTAAACCCTAATATAAAGTTAATGTTTCATGTTACTTTTCTTCTATTTGTTTTTAGTAGAGAAATGTGATATTCCTTCAGATCTTTATTCCCAGTATGAAATCTAGTGAAACTGTAAATAGATATTTTCTATAATGGTACTGTGTTAGTATGTAACCATGCACATTAGGTACAGAATGCCATTAAGTAAACTAAAATAGACTTTTAAAAAAAATCTCTACAGCACGTGTGTATGGGGGCCTCTTGATTATACAGGCACAAGCTTATTGAACTCTTACCAAGATGTTGACACTGGACAACTTTGTAGACAAAGCCAAGCAGTCTGTTTTGGATTCATGCAAAATGCTTGTATTCAATAGTAGATTGTTCTCTAAACATCACAAATAGTCTAATCAGCACTTGAATTCATAATTTAGTAACACTGAAGTTTTAGGTGTAGGACATTTGTGCCCCACAATCCAAAGACTGTGTTGAACACCACACTAAATAGGTGTAATTTCCATGCCCTAAGAGTTCTGCTATCAATTTTTTTAATGGCAGGCAAGTAGAAGTCAAGCCAGTATTCCACCTGTGAAAATGTAATTGAACTAATTATCTGAATTATCTGCTTGGCATAAGAAAGGAAACTGAAAAATATCCAAATAATTAAAATTCTTAAAATACTTAAAAGCCTTTGAAGCAGCAGCTGTTTTAACTGTAACTGTATTTTCAGATTTTGAAAGGATGCAGTGGTATTCTCACATTGGTACGTTCAGTGCTAATAATGACTCACAAAATCTGTCTGGTGGTACTACTCAGAGGAAAGTCTGTTTTCTCTTCAAGAGCAGTTTAGAGATGCACCTTTTGGAAGTTAAAACAAATGTAAAACCTTTTCCCTAAGGACTGAAGAGAGAGGTGTGACCTTTGAGCTGTTCAGTGACTTTTTCTGTGGTGTTGAGGAGGGTGCAGCTGTCCATATGTACACACATATACATGGAGATCACCTGTTCAGTACTTTGGCTATGGAAAGATGAAATCGAGTGGCACTGTGATGGAAGGCTGTGGTACTTGTGCCTTACCCTTCTGGTAGGTGAAAAGGAAAGCTTATCTAGGACAGAATGAATGGGAACTGTGCATTGGAACAGGGTATTGGTGTGAAGGGGCCAGGAACCTCGAGAGAGATGCCATTAAAGTCACTTGAAGACCATGTAATATTATGGAACTATTTTCAAAAGCTGTATGAGATTTAATTCAAAGAAAACCATATATATGTGTGTGTAGTATGCTTATAACCTATGTATATGAATGGATTAAGGATGAGTGGATGGAAGTCAGACTGTGGAAAGGATAGCTCTTCTCAAAGCTGTGTTCTAGATCAAGGGGTGCATCTGTGGGTGAGACTTCTGAGTGCTTCAGCTGTTCAGAGAGAGGCCGTCCTTGCCCAATAGACTTTATACTATAAATGGACAAAGGATAGGAAGACAAAACTGAAGGAAGAAAGTATTTAAGATTGCTTAAAATCAAATGACCAGCTTAAAAAAAATCTGGCATCACAATAATATGATTCCTACTCATAGCTGCTCTCCATCAGACCAAGCTGCAGAATAGTCAAGAAGCAATCTCCAGGGCCCTGCGCAGCTGGTGCTCGGCAGTGCCAAGGGTGGGGCCTCTTGTGTCAGCTGGGAGTTCTTTGTTGTGTTTTTCTTCTAAACACAGCTTGCTGGCTGCTTGTCAGTCCTGGGTGACAATTTGTATGTACAGATCCATGCGCAGAGCTGCAGGCACCGCTCGTGACCCGTGGTGGGCACAGACCTGGGCGTGTTGTGTGCTGGCCAAATACAGCACAAACCCCAGCATGGGAATACTCAGGGAAAGGTGTCCCTGTCCACGACAGCGGGGTTGAAATAGATGAGCTTTAAGGTCCCTTCCAATCCAAGCCATTCTGTGATGTTCTGAATACAAGCAGATAAATGTGTTCTGAGGCACGACTTGATCCAGTTGTGCTTTGGACGGCCTGGCTCTGTCTAAACAAGCTCCAGTTATCTGGATAGCTGCATAGGAATGACTTCCAGCAGCAGAGAAGCCTAATAGAAATTACATTATTAGGTGACCTCAGGCACAGCAGATATGTCATGTTTATATCAATCAGTAGTGTTAACTTATTTCCTGACAGTGCTTTCATATATTCCTGTGTGAAGTGGACCATTTTCATGAGCTCTAGTAATTCCCTGCTGAAAACTCCTTGCTGCTTTCTAAGCATTATCAAAGCACTACATTTCTTCCTAAGTGGTCCTTAAATAATCAGGTCATTGCATCCTCTGTGCTCAGCCTGCTCACTCTTCAGTAGCACCTGGGGGCTTCTGTGCAAGTGAAATCTCCAGGGTGAGATCACATAAACAGAGAGTGAAATTAGGGAAGTTTTCTGGGAGGTGCTTTCGATGAGGTGTTGAACAGTCCTTTCTCCCACAGTGAAACACACCTTGCTGGAAAGCACAGACAAATCAACTGCATCTAATGGCTTGGGGAGCTAAGGCTGGGCAAGCATTGGAGGTGGTACAGGAGGTACCAAAGACCATCAATGACAGTTTTAATTCATGCCTGCAAGCTGCTGTACCCCTTATCTTCTTGGTGCACTGCAGCAGTAAGTGCTGGCAGACGTGCCATGGGCTTCCCAAACATCTACAGTGTAAAAACCAGTGTGTTTGCACTTGAGATAGCCATCAGTATGTGTGAGGTTCTTTCTGTGAAAAGTGTGCATGTGCTTATAATTTGGTTTATCAAAAACATTGATTCTAAAAGTAATGTGGAAATGTTGATGTTGATTTGTGTTTTGCTTTTGTCTCCTTGCCTCTCTGATAGTTGAAACGAGTACTTAGGAATAAACATGACTGAAATATGGTCTTACTCTCTCACTCTAGAGAATTCTAATGAAATGGGTATTCATTGGTCAATTTTGTGGCTGGTGAAGGTGCTGGGAGCAAGATTTGGAATGTTCTCATGTTGGCATTGAGTTGAATAACCCACTGGTTTGAAAACTCACACTCCGTACACATTTTACATATAGCTGTAGGCAAGTTGTTTAGACTTACTTTGCAGAGTTTGCAGATGGGCATGGGCTTAAGCCCACACTGAGATGATTTGATGCGATGTTGATTAACAGGAGTATCTTTGTTGGGAGAGGCTGTTCCCAAGGCATGGGTCCCCAGTCCGGAATTGTGATTGTTTGGAGGGGAATGCAGTGAAGAGGCAACCAAAACCCATTCCCTCCCTCCCTGCACCCCCATCACACTGTTTATTTTTTGTCCAAAAAACATATCAGTAATCTAATACTTCATAAAATTCTAATATATAGCACATTGTAAAACAGACTGCAATTTAATATTGGCACTCTTTGTCTTTCTTGGTACTTCTGTAAGACGTCTGAAAGTACAAATGTTTTTCCCTAACTGGGATAACAAGTTACATGTTCCTCTAAATACTTGACTATTTTTTCAGCTTCCAGTATGGCTGTGTTTTGGTTATTTTGGTTGTTTTCTTTGAATTTGCTGTTTCAAGTTATGTTATATGTTAAAAAATAGAGTGTGTGTGTATCACCCATTTCAGGAGGCATTCACTTAAATTTTTTTAACACAGCAAATTAACATCTCAGCATACAGGGCATGGCTGGCTGGCTGGCACTTCTCTGCCACTGTTTCTAACTATTGATTGTATCTAAAGGGTGCTGTTAAGTTTGTTCAAACTGAAAATTTGTGCCGCAGTACCTTGAAAATGGCTCCAAATTACAGGTTTTAAATTTAACTATTTGATCTTTCCTGTAACTTGAAATAGCCTAAAAACTTAAAATCTCTGCCTGAGTTTGGAAGCACTTTGACTTGTCATTTGGCATATATTCACATGAAGAGAAAAGATTTTTGTATATGAGAGACCCAAGGAAAAAAATTACTTTTCTCCAAGTTAATACGTATTGCAAGCACAGCTTTGCCAATATTTTGCTTTGATTTGTCTGAGCAATCTTGATGAGATTTTGTTGTGCCTGAGGAAATAAACGGTGTCTTTGGCATGTACATAACACACAGAAATGTGGAAGGAGTAGTAACATAGAGAGGAAAGCTCTGTCAAATGCAGCATCAGGATGATAAGAAATCCTTCCCCAACCCACCATTACCTCTAAATTGTGTTTCTTGGCAGCTGCAGGGATTTTCCCTGAGAGAAATGTCTAAAATTACACTCCTTCTTCATTTCTCTGAAGGTGGAGGGAGAATGCATTTAGCATAGGAGCACGTTATGAACCCACTACCAGCTTGCAGAAGTGAGTCTGTCCAAATACCCTGGTGCTGGACTACTGTTAAAATGAAATTTTCTGCTGAAAGGCTTATTTTTTCCTCATGAGTTTTGGCTTGTTTCCTAAACAGAGGGTACTGGGCTCTCTGGCTGGCCCTTATCATCAACCCTCCTGATTTTATTTTTAGTGCTGTTTTTGTGCTTTCCTCTTAGCAGATGCTACCTTGAAAAACCTACTTTGCCTTCTTTCATCCTGTCATCCTTTTCCACAGTATCCCTTAATTTGATTGCTTTGAGGAGTTGTGCATTCCCTCCAGCAAACATTAGGCAGCTGTGGCCTGTTGCTGATCCTGGCGGACTCCGTGTTCTCCCCATGGCTGTCCTGGGCTTTCTCCTACCCATCCCTGCTGTCTCACTCCTGGCATCCAGGTCCTTGGGCAGGATCCTTTGCCTCAGTCTCTGGTCAGATGCTAACACAGCAGGGCCCGTGTCTGGACCCTGACCAGAGCTCCCCGCCATGTCTGCAGTGTGGGGAAGGTTTCCAAAATGGCTTTCTCCCAAACCTATTTTGCACTGCTGGAAACATCCCCTCTTCCCTCACCTGGGCAGCAGTTTTCAGCTCTTTGCTACTCTCCTGCTTGTGTATTTTAACTTAACCCCTGAACTCGGAGGCAGGCTGCCCAGCTGTCCTACCTTCCCCAGGGCGAGCAGCCCTGGCTCCCTGCTGTCAGTAACGCTGTGATTTCCCATGGGATCACAAGCCTCTGGGGAGAGGGAAGCCTGCTTGCAAGGCCCAACAGGACATGATGCACATAAATTTTTCTAGGATGTTCTTCTGTGCCCTCTTGAACCATTTGATGTGCAATAAGCACTGAGGGTGGGACCCCTCTTGCTGCTCTGGATGGTGCTGTCTCTTCCAGCTGACCTTTTGCACATCTTCACTGCCCTGGTTCTGGCTGTCGAACATTGGCTCAGTATTTGGGAAGAGCTGCCGTCCCCTCCTGGCAGTGTGCAGGGCAAATTACAGGCTGGGAGAGGGAAACACCTCCAGCCATGTCTGAGTGCTGAGCTTCTGCCAGCCTGTGCAGCTCAGGCTGGGGGTGGCTGGACATTTTTGACAAAGGTTTTTGCCATTTGAGCAGATAGTTTATCTAACTGCATGCTTTTTGCATGCCCAGTGAATATATGTTTTCAGCTGAGGACAGATGGCGTCAGTGGGGTTCAGGTGGGCTGCTCTGAGACCAAGTTTTGCTGCTTGATGCATAGACCCAAAAAAGAAAGGAGAATGCTTGAAATTATGCATATTTTGGGTTGTTCTTGTGGGACACTAGCAGGTCATTATGAGCTGTTTTTGAGGAGAGAAAAAAAGACCCACAACTGAAACATGCAGGATGTGTATCATAAAGATTCTTGATTGCATTCATTTGTTCGGAACGGGTGAGTAAATATCTCCATACGGGTGTTTACATCTTTGATTTGTATAGTCTTTGATTTGTGGTGTGCAGCTGTGTCCTTCAGGGAGACACAGAAGAAACTTCTGCAGCTTTGCAGTAAGATATGTAACATTAAATTTTATCTTAGTGCTATCACTTGCTTCAGATCTTGCAGTGGATAAAAAAATGCATGTGTGAGAGTACTGCACATGTGCAATTTGGATGATTTAGAAGTTTTATAAGTTAATCTTGTTCTGAAGATTCTGAAATTACTGTGGTGTTGATACAGAAAGAAACCCTTTCTTTCCTGTTGTGTAAAATTTAAAATTTGTCACAGCTCTGAATAGATACATTTTCTTGTAATTTGAGCACTGTGATTGAAGACATCTGATTTTTTTCTTCCCTACTTCTCGCTCTCTCGTTCTTTTGAGGAAATGCCATTGTTATTTAGGGTACTGGATTTAGATGTGTTGTACATATATCCACTAAGAATAGCATTGCAGTTTGAGAGTAGTTCTGTATTCAGGCTTCTGCAGCCATGCCTTGCTGAGCTGCATGGTTTACGCAAAGCCTACACTTAACCGGTGTGGGTTGGCAACATGAGTCACTCTGCAAAGTCTGCCTCTCTTTAGGCTGTGTCATGAGAGTTTTAACCTGCCAGGGTCTGTGGTCCAGCCTGGTGTCCCTCAGAGGTCTTCGGTCAGGCTTCCTGATGCTGACTGGCCAGACTGGGCAAGATGCTGCATCCATCTCCTGCCTCAGTTAAATTACGAGCCTGTGCCTGTTAGTTTTCTTTGGAGTTGTCAACTTCAGGCCAATGCACTCCAATATAATTACTCTATTTGAGTCTGCCTGTCTTGAGTCCATCTGTTGTGGCTTTCTAGTTATACCGTGTGACTTGTTAGTAAAAGAGCCCAAAATTAACACGCCTCTGTACAGCTATTCTTGAAGATTAAAATTGAATTGCAGACATTCCCTATTCCAAACTGTCCAGGGACGGATATCAGAAACAGTACACCTGGCACTGAGTCACAGTCGTAGTGAAATCTGTAAATGAGAAAACCAACCCACAAGAAAACCAACAAATAATACAAAGGTCTTTCCCCTACTTTTCTGGGAACGGAATGGATGTGAATGCCCTGTGCTGAAAGCAGGTACCTTTACTATTACTGTAGTAAGAAAAAAAAGGGATGACTTGCTCAACGGGTTTCTTGTGAAGGCATCTGACTGGTAGTTTGCTTCAGCTTTGTACCACTGATTTCCTTTTGTTACATTAAAGCAGTTGGTTGGCCTGTGTCTGCACCCCCTTGGTTACATGGTTTGTCCAGAGAACTTTGACTGAAAATACTCATTTAAGCATCAGTTGTAGTTACTGCCATTGCATGTGCAGTGCATCTTATCAAGTAATACCAGTTATGGAAATGCTACAGATGGCTTTTGTGTCTCTTTGGAGCTGAAAAGGGGTGACCTGTTCTGAGTTGTGGCTCTGGGCATTCCTGTGTGCTCTTCTGGCTTGTTTTTCCATTGGTCTCCTTACTGCTCCAGTTAAAGCTTCTGGATGTGTGCCCCTTTCGGTGGGTGTTGGGCACCACATTTTGAGTTTCTCGTTGATACTTGACATTTATTATAATGAGATAGGAAATACATGTCTGGGAGAAACAGGAGATAACCATACCTGGAAACTTGCTTTGACTTAGAGTATAGGGAAATTTCCAGTCAAATACATCAAACCCTGAGTCGTTCTGTAATAAGGGAAGGCAGCCTTTGTAGGAATGCCAGCAATGCCGTTGGTTTATCAGTGATACCTCTTTGTTTCACCAGCACACTGGAAGCTTGCAGTGGTTGACTGTCTGACAGCTTGTCATCTTTTTGGAAATTGGAACACCTGAATTGTGTTTAGGCTCTTTTTTTAGAAGTGTTTCTAATTGGGGATTCTGTACCTCTCTCCAACTTAATGTCAAAACCAAGAATATTAAACTGTACTTTTAGGTGTCTTCAAGGCATTTCAGACCTCTTGGATACCAGTAACAGCACAAGACATGCACTTCAGCCCTTTAAGTTCTTCTGTTTTATTCTTATCCAAACCCATTCTTTTGTGATGTTTTTATTGGCCAGTTTGTAGGCAAATCTTTAATATGTGTCATATTTATAAATTCAATCAGACGTTTTAGCAATAACATACATTAAAAGCCATAAATATTTTGTGTGCAATAAAAAGTGGGTTTTAACTCATCAGAAAGATAATACTGATTTATAGGTCATTTCCCTATTGGAAGAGTAAGTTGGTTTGCCAAAACAGATCAATGCAAAGAAATTGAAAGTCCTCCATCTGAGTTAGAAAATATTCCCCTATTTGTAAGCCTGTCACAAGGAGAATGGGGTTAGATTTATTTGCAGTGAGTGAATATTGTCTTTAAAGCACAATCCTGGCCTCTCTTTACTGTTCTGCCATTAACAAAGCTTCTCTTACTGCACAAAGACCATGAGAAAGTGGGACAAGGAACAGAAAAATGCCAAGCTTGTAGTATGTAGTGACACATGAGAATAAACTGAAGTATTAATAATGGATTTTGTGCTGTAGAGCCTGATGGTGCTCAGGGTTCCAGTTCACATGAAGCCACGCTCTCCAAAATGTTCTTTGCTTTTCTTGTATGAAGGCACCATGGTGAGTGGAACTGATGAATGGCAACAGAAGTGCACAAAGGGAAAACATAAGTAAGACCTCCTGGCTGCAAAGACGAGTAATTTAAATAAAGTTCAACTGGCAAGCCCTGTGCACCATTTCTGTTGAACAAACTCCTCACCCTTCTCCCAAGCCCTTTTCAGAGCTGATGCATGCAACTCATGTTTTGTATTATAAACAGTTCTTTTAAAACCATCCTATTTCATTCCGAGTCACCTCTAATTTCCACCGTGCAAAGAGCTGTGAGGAATCCCTGCCACAGCAGCGAGGAAGTTCCTGTGTGTGTTCGCACAGGGGAGGGGGAGGGCTTGGCAGGCACCACAGTGCACAGCAGCTCACAAGTTCACACAGGACTGCAGCTCTTTTGGGCTTTTACTTGTCAGCCACCTGCAATGAGAGTGCTCCAGCCCTGTAACAGGCTTCTGAAAAATCCTGACAGCTGGAGCAAGCTCCCATTGGGCAGCTGGCTGATGGACTGCTCCTGCTGACAGCTCCTTGCCAAGGCAGCGGGTTGTCGAGGGATGGTTGAAACAAGCTGTACTATATCTGCTTCTTCCTAGGAAATGTTTCCTGTGCCCAGGGTGAGCTGGGTTATTGTCAGGCGTTGCTGCAGGTTGCCCTTGGCCTGGTTTCTTACTGGCAAATGTTGATTTCATCTCAGGTTGCTGTTGAACCCTTACAAATAAGAAGAGCCTGTGACTGCAGAGAGGCAGAGTGGCGAGAGGCAGGTGACTGAGGAGCTGCCATGCACAGCTTGTCTGACCCTTTGCCTTCTGCCAGGACTTCCTGCTAAACAGAACATCCCATTTTCCTTGATGTAATGAGGCCAATACAGGTGATACTGGGTACTCCCAGCAAGGGAGTGATGCTGATTGTGTTTTGTCCACAAGACATGCACACTGTGGAACTGACAGTACAGTACAGTATGTTTCTAATTTTTAATGTGTTATAGTAGAATTTTATAAGAAGGGAAACTTTAGAAAAGAATCAACAAAACTCAGAAGCACATTTGTCGATAGGCAAGTATGTGGATCCTTTGGTTATTGTTTGGCCTGTCTGCAATGGGAGTCCATGTCAAATCTTTGAGCATTTTTAATGACATGGGATCAGATTTGCAAAGGGAAGGTGACAGCATTACATCTAGGAACTTGAGCACTTGATTTTATGTTTGTGTCTGGATGGGTCAAATCATTATGGCTTTTTTGCAAAACCTTTGTAGGTTCCTCACCTTAAGAGGTTATTTTTCTATGAAATGTGGCACCTGGTTGAGATACGTAAGAAACTGCATAATTTATATTTTTAAGTTATTTTTTTAAAGAGTGTGTGGAGGAGGATTCAAATTTCTCATTTCTACACAGAAGGCTTCATGGTTAGGTGTGTCCTGGTCCTGTGAGGGCTGGTGGTGGGACAGGGATCTCCCCCAGCAGCCCAGAGGCAGTGAGCAGAGCTGGGACAGGGATCAGCTCTGGCCTCAGGGACAGGAGCACCCCGAGGCCAAGCCCCGGCAGGGCTGGAGCTGGTGTGAGCCTTACGGGCAGTGATATGTTGCACATGTTTGGGTAAAATTCCACATTATTTACAGTGTATTAAATCTCAGTAACAATTTAGGCAGTGGTTTCATTTTCCCATGAGAACTATTACTAGCTTTGTACCTTTTCTGTGCATTTTTTTTCCCCAGTGTATTTGACGTGCTCCCTTTTTACATCCATATCTCCAGTCCACATGGCAGACTTGCAGGTTGTCAGTGTGCTTTTAATGGCAAGCCCTGAAATCTCACAAGTCAGTTTCTCAGACTTTGATGCTCCTGTAAGGAGAAAACTGTGAGAAATAGGATAGCATCCCAATCCTGCCATTCTGAGGCAAATAACTGATCTTTGGTGTATGTCTTCAGTGTCTTTGACTGGCATAATATTTTGACATTCAGAAGAAACTTGGTGTAACAAGAATACCAACAAGTCTACATATCTGTTATTTCAAAATACCTATTCTGCTACAAGTTTCTCTTGTTTTGTCTTGGTTTTTCTGACAGCCTTTAGTTGTCATCCTCAGGATGTTTATGAAACTTGGGAATTTTTTCAGTACTAAACTGCATTTGTGAACAACTAAAAGTCATAAAACTGACTATTAAGGGATAATATCCTAATTATGTTAAGTGAACCCTGACCTCAGTAATTTGAAGCTGTCTGCCAGCTTTGCTTGCTGCAGCTGGTCGTTCCTGCCAGATGTTGTTCATCAGTCCCCACACATCAGCCTGCCCTTAGCAAAAGGGATCCAGAGTGTGGCCATCCGTAGGTAACACAGCTTCACCAAATACAGCACAACTTCACATTGCCGTGCTTAGCCCTGCAGCCTCCCAGCATGCTCTGTCCTCTTGTCAGGAGGCTGGGGCAGGAGCTGCCTCTGCATTTCTAGGAGCTGAAGGAGACAGGGCATCATCATCTTTCTTGCTGAGGACCATGGTGCTGGCCATACCTTTTGTAAAACCTACAGGTTTGCCATGTACATGTTCCTCTTCTTTCCAAACAGGTTTCTTTTAGGGTGCCATTTTAGGTGCTTCAGGCCCCTCTGCTGTTTCTGGTAGTGGCGGTGGATTCTCCATAGCCCTTTTCCATCTGCTCAAGGAGCAGGGTGTAATTCTGGAAACATGGCCTCAGTGTGTTGAGATCATTAAGTTTGTTTAAGTTATTCTATTGGTATTGCCAGGTCTCCTTTTGCCTTAAACCAGCAGTTAGAAGGGTTCCAAAGGCAGAGGAAATTTAATATTACTTTGATTTCTTTTTATTTGCTTACTTTCTAGTTTGGGGCATTTGAAGTTTCTGAGCATTGTCTTTGGCAGTACAGCTACATATATATATATATAAAGAATCATAGAATATTCTGAACTGGAGAGGACCCACTAGGATCATCGAAGTTCAACTCCTGGCTCTGCACAGGACAGCCCAAAGAATCACACCTGTGAGCATTGTCCAAACACTCCTTGAGCTCTGTCAGGCTGGTGCTGTGACCACTGCCCTGGGGAGCCTGTTCAGTGCCCAGCCACCCTCTGGGAGAGGAACCTTTCTCCAATATCCAACCTAAACCTCCCCTGACACAACCTCAGACCATTCCCTTGGGTCCTGTCCCTGTCACCACAGAGCAGAAATCAGTGCCTGCCCCTCCGCTTCCCCTTATGGGAAGCTGGAACTGCGGTGAGGTCTCCACTCAGTCTCCTCCAGGCTGAACAGACTCAGTGCCCTCAGCCTCTCCTCACACAGCTTCCCCTCAAGGCCCTTCTCCATCTTTGCAGCCTCCTTTGGACACTCTCTAATAGCTTTATATCTTTTTTATATTGTGGTGGCCCAGTGAGTGTGTATCATTAGTGAAACTGGATCTTCTAAGCCAATATCCTCTCAAATGACTTTGATAACCACCCTTTCAGACAGAAATTGTTTACCCTCTTGATTTTGCTGGAAGTGACAATGTCCTCCTGATAGGCATTTGCCACTGACATGAATATTAATGAAAAAAGAACAAGGGTTTGGAGGGACTGTCTCAAATGTTCCTTTAAAATCTAATCAGCTTTATTTGATGCTGTCTCTGTGAAAAGAACTCTACCTTAGGATATGATTAAAATTGATTATTTTAAACAAAACGAGAAAGCCACCTCTCATAAATTGGTTTATACAACTTCTGTGCTTTTGGCTATATTAAATACTGTTTGTCGTGAGGCTCTTTTTAATACTATTCTTTGTAAGTAAATTAAATTCCTATCTCCCGAGTCTTGACAGCAATTGCTTACTTTTTCCTTCAATTATTAGTTTGCTATTAAATTTGAAGTTCCTTTATATATATATATTTTTTTTTTTTGAATTCCACCTGTTTTTCAGTTGTCTTTGCTCAGTTTTTGACCTGTTCACTGCCCTGCTTCCCACTGAGTTGTTCCTTCAGCTGTTCCTCACTGGTGTAATGCTTGACTTTTCTTCTTTATGTGACCCTCGAAAACCACTAGTAAACCATGAGTAGTCATGGTTTCTTGAAAGGGTGCTCACTGCCATCTTAGGGTTTATAGTTATTTCTGTGTTGCTTCTGACACTCTGTAATTCCATGTACTAAAGCTCAGGAGGAGATCACAGTCAGTAACATCACATTTTTCCACTCCCGTTCTGTTTTCTAGGAACTTGTTGGAGAGTTTCCTATGGATTACAGGCAGCTGCTCATGCTGGTTTTCGAGTGTTGGTGAAGCTTCTGACACTTGAAGCTGAGATTTTTTTTCATAGGGAGCCTTTCTTTTAGTCTCCTCATAAAATCTGAAAAACCTTTTTAAAATGGCAGAGCTTCAGAAATAACATGTGTCTCAAGGATAAAAAACCCCAGTGTATCTGGTACTGTAGTATTAAATGTTAGAAACTGAGATGTGCCAGTTTCCAGTGTCAGCATTAAAAAAAAAAAAATAGATCAGGATTAGTTTTCAGTCTCCTCCTTTGGAAAGTTAATTCCACTGGAACTTGTCATTAGGGAGACTTTCGGCTTAAATGGTCTTTACTTAATTAAACAGTTACTAGTAGTTCTGCCTCTTTTCAGTCCCTTATTGGCCTTCTATAGGTGACTTCCGGGTTTTTTCTCTTTTCAGTGTGCTCCTAAAATGTAGGCCTACGTTAAAGACTCTAAATATCTTAATATAAGGGGAAAAAAACCATATTGAAGTAAGTTCACTGGAATTATTTCTCTTTTTTCCACCCAAAGTCACTCCCTTTTTCCCAGGAGTGAGAGCCCCTCACTCCTGACCCCGATGATGCCATGTTTGGTATGGAATAACAACAGGACTCCCACACTGCTCCAGGCTCTGACCCCTCACAGCCACTGCGGAAACAGCCTTTGCAGAGCCTCTTGTAGTTTGTCAGACAAAGGGTGCAAATTCTTCTATATAAGAATTCTTTCAAATCCGTGGACAACCCCGTAGCTGCTGTAAATATTGAAGGCTTAGCCAGAGTTTAGGCATGGCAGGAAGGCACAAACACATCTATGTTCAGGATAACAAATACATTTTGGAGTATGCAGCAATGTAGCTGTGTTTTGTGTAGATGTAAGGCAGTGCTTACCTTCCTTAAACCTGTTGAATAATGGATGTACCTGCTGTTCAGCTGAATTGATTTGCATTTTAGTGTTTGTGACGCTTTTCATCCTTCCCCTAGTAACAGCCTATGACACTTTCTGATTATAAAAAGATATGCTGCCACTAATTTTTTTAGCATTATTTATTGAAGAGTGCCTTAAGCAAAAACCAAACTTTGAATTCCTTATGGCCTGACCAAAGGAAACATTTTTCTCCAGTCTCTTCCCTGTTAGTCTCCTGCTGGCATCACTAGGTACCTTTCCAAATGATCAGTGACTTCTTTCATTTGCCTGTCTTTTTGGAGTTTTTATTTTGTTTTGCAGTATTTCACTTTATGGAAAGATCCTTACTCAGGTGGAGCCCGTTAAAGGGGAGGAAGGAGGCTTTTGAGCCTTCTTGACAGCTTAAAAAATCATGGAAGCTGACATCTTCCTTTTTCTCTGCACCTCATTATTTAGAACTTTGATTTGGCAATTAGTCAAAACAAACACAGACCAACTTACTGGTCAGGCTGAAAATCAGTGTCACTTGAGGGCACTCTTCAAGTAGGTAATGTTCAGATTTTTCCCCTTGAGCTAAGCTCCCAGCTTGAGCCCATCTTCTTGATGAATCAGTGTGGCACCTTGTGGCTCATACTGCTCAGCCATCAAGGGAACGTGGCTTCTGTGGGAACATGGATCAACACAGGAGATGACTGATACTCCTCTTGAAGTTATACCAATGTCAGCTGCCAAGTGTGTCTTTATTGGCCTGCTGAGCTTCTATTTTTTTCCCTACAGTAATCAACACTTTATTTCAATAGCAGAGGCCTTTCATCCATATATTTCACCTTTTTGTTTGGTCTGGATTTTATTTAATTTTCTGTTGGAAACCCAAAATGTAGATGTATATACGTTTGATGACTTGAAATTAAATTTTAAGCAAAATATTATTAAATCATGAATCACTCAAAACGTCACATCACAAGAACCATTCTGGGCAAACCAGAATTTCCAGAATTAGGATTCTGGAAATTTTCTTCAGAATTTCCAAAATTAGTATTCTGGAAATGCCTCATTTATTTTCATTGAATATAAGGAGACACTTTCATGAATGATGTTGCTTTTTTTACAGCTTCAAGTGAATAATATTTAAAAAAAAAAAACCTGCCGAAGACCTTTGGTCATTTATGTGTGTAAATTGCAAGCAGCATTTGAACATACTGCTCATTCTAGCACTAAACACATGATTATAGTAAATGCATTTGCAATGGAGCAAGGTATCCAGGAGCAGCCTGGGACTGCACTGAGGTTCCTGGATCGTATGGATGTGTTGGCAAAGGGGTTTGTAGCTTCTTGTTATGTCTGCCAGCTTTCCCTTGACTGCAGCTGTGTTACAGGACTTCTGCCTGCATTGAGTCAGAGCCACTTGAGCCACTTCCACCTTTTATTGCCAGTCTGGAGTGGGAAAAATAAACCAAAATCAGTGGTGGAAAGTGTTTTGCTTTGGTTTTGCTGTATCTGAGATATCTACGTGTGTCCATAAAAGGAAGCAGAGCTCAGTTGTATTTTACAGAGCTTTTCTGGACTAGCACTAACTTGTGTATCCATGCAGATTCCATCCCACCACTGATTTTTCTGAGAGTAAACTGCATGGGCATGGCTACCTGCTTCTGGATACGGGACTTCACTGAAGTGAAGGAAACTCCTTGAGCCAGGAATAGTGGGTTTTTTGTTGCACAGTATTTGCCAACAAGTGAAGTAAGTTTTATTTTGTTAGCTGCCTTCTATGCAAAGCAATAGTTTTCTCAACATGTAATTAATCTGTTTGGAAACACCTTCGTGGCTTGGTGTCAGCTGCAGTGTTTCTTCGTAGTCACATGAGGTCACAGATGGCAAGGGAGGAGGGAAGAGATTATTTTTTGGGAAAAGAACCCATGCCTGCATTTTCCTAATCAGATTCATGATTTCTGTGTGATTGGGTGGTTTTACTTCACAAAGCATAAGCTACTGCTTGCATGCAAACTTCAGGCATCTCTGACCTCTTTTGAGCTTGGTAATTCTGAAGTTTTCTGTTCTGCATTTCAGTTGTGCTTTGATTGTGACTTTGAAAGAACTGTTCTTTGATAGGATCTCGTATGAGGCATCTCTCTTGAAGCAAGTTAAAACCTGTGCTCTAAAACACGATGTTTGCATCTTAATCAATACTGAGACACAGTGAATTAATCTCTCTGCAGCCCTGAGGGGATCTTCTTGGTACAAGATTCCTTTCTGTGCCTGAAAGTCTGTACACCTGCAAGAAATAGAAGCACAACAGTGGGCTGGAGCTTGTGGCTGTGCATGGAAGCTCAAATCTGTGCTCTACATCTGTGTATTTCCATAAATACGAGCAGGGGAATTCTAAACGTCTCTGGAATTTAATCATTTGGGCTACTAAACTGCTCATAGGATTATTAACTTGGTTGGCATTCAGGAACATGCCATGATTGTCTTGATATCATCTGCTTCTCAGTTGAGCACAACTCTTGCTGAATACAAAATGATTGTGTTTCAGTGCTTTAAGGTCCACTCCAACCCAAACTATTCTATGATTGTAGGATTTCTATAACAAAACTATATATATATATATANTATGTATTTTAAGCTTTACAGACCAGATGCAACAAAACACTTGACTGTTTGACTGTACAGGCAGTTTATAAACAAATACTGAGATCCCACCAAAGTAAATGGTTTTTAACTATGAGCTTTGCAGACCTCTGGGGTGTAATGTTCAGCCAGTAAAGAATGAGATGAAAAACCCAGCTTTCCATTTTTAGTACCATCATAAAATGAGTGCAAGTATTTTTACACACAAAATGTGAACATTGTGATGATTTTGTGCCTTTTCTGCCCCCTCATGTGCTTCTTCCAGACTTCTGAGGTCTTGGAGTGACCTTAGCCCTGCCGTACTCCAAGAAGCTCTTCAGCTTGCTGCAGGAGAGCTAAGGTTTTAAATTCACATATTTGATACGGCACAAATTTGATATGGCTTCAGGTACTATGGAATGTAAAACTCTGAGGCAAAACACTGGAGGAACTAAATCCAGATGTTGCAGACTTACTGGTGGAAACTGGTCATTCTCATCTTACACGTGCTTAAACTCTTTGAAAATGAACATTTTGAATATCGGAGGAATTCCCAAGCGCTTTTTCTCTGTTTTGAAGGATAGGTTAAATGTGAAAGGAGCTTTTTTTCCTCCCAGTATCAAGAGTAGCCAGTGCCCGCAGACTACAGAAGATGCTGCCTAGGTTCATTTAATTCATTGTTGTTTCTGTGTGCACATGACACAGTGTCATTATAGTTTTGAGGTGGTTTTTGTTCGTTTTTCATTTTGTTCTTTTTTGTTGTTGTTATTCTGTGAAATCTGCCATGCAGCTGGAATTGGCAATTATCACCATATTTTTAGGATTTTTCTGCTCTCCAATTCCCAGCAGTGTTCAAAAAGTTGGAAATGTGGTGATCTTTGCACTACGGGCTGGGGGCAGAGTGGCTGGGAAGGCGTCTGGAGGAAAAGCACCCGGAGGTGCTGGTCTGCAGTGGCTGAACATGAGCTAGGTGTGCCCAGGCGGCCAAGGAGGCCGGTGGCACCTGGACTGTATCAGCAATAGTGTGGCCAGCAGGACCAGGGCAGTGATTGTCCCCCTGTACTGGGCACTGGTGAGGCCACACCTCGAGTGCTGTGTCCAGTTCTGGGCCCTTTAATTCAGGAAGGGCATTGAGGTCCTGGAGCGTGGCCAGAGGAGGGAACAGAGCTGGGAAAGGGCATCGAGCACAAATCTGGTGAGGAGAGGCTGAGGGAGCTGGGGTTAGCCTGGAATAAAGGCAGCTCAGTGGGGAGCCTTACAGCTCTCTCCAACTCCCTGGAAGGAAGTTGTAGCGAAATGAGGGCTGGTCTCTTCCACCAAGCAACAAGTGATAGGATGAGGGGACATCATCTTAAGCTGCACCATGGCAGGGACATTAGGAAGAATTTTTTTAGACATGGGAATGGGCTGCCCAGGGAGGTGGTGGAGTCACTCTCCTTTGTATTTAAGGACAGATTGGACGTGGCACTCAGTGCCATGGTATAGTTGACATGGTGGTCATAGGTTTGATTCGACGATCTCAGAGGTCTTTTCCAACCTAGCTGATTCTGTGACCCTGTGGGAACACATCTGGACAGACACAGTCTCGGCCCGCTCGGTGCCGTGGTTGAGCTGGGGCCGGAGCAGCCAGTCCGGGCTCTCGGCACCGGGCGGGACCCAGGGCAGCACCGTGCGGGACCCCGCGCATCTCTCCGGGCCCGGGCAGCACCGGGCGGGACCCCGCGCATCCCTCCAGGCCGGGGCACCACCGGGCGGTTCCCGGAGGGCAGCGACCGGCAGGAGCCCCTGACGGGACAACACCGCAGCCCCGGCAGATCCCACACGCCCGAGCGCCTTCCCGGGAGGCGAGGCGGGGCCGGGCAGGGGAGGAGGAGACTCCGGCGGCGCCCGGGAGCCGCTCGGAGAATNCGGGATTCTTGTATGGAAATGACAGCACCGAGCTCTGCTTTCCCCATGAGTCGTGTTCACCGCCGGTTTCCGCGCCAGAACTTTGCAGTGGCATAAGGGCATGCTTTCTCAGAATCTTCCTTCAAGGTTCTTAACAGGAATGTTAGAAGCCAAATTATCCATTAGTTTAGCAGCATGAAAAGTACGCTAAGATAGACAAAGTGATGAGTTACCAGTCCTGTTTGCTGACACACTTTATTTCACATTGACAAGTGTTCTTTGGTGTAAGGTCAGTTTAAAGAAGCTGAAGATATGGGCTTATACCCCAAAAATGATTGTTGTAAAATGATTTTCGCAAATGCTTGTTTTTAATACTCCGGTAAACCTTGTCTCTAAGCACCACATCTTGGTCTCTTCTAAATACCTGCAGGGATACTGACTCAACCACTTCCCTGGAAGCCTGTGCCAATGCTTTTGACAACCCTTTCGGTGAAGAAATTTTTCCTAATAGCTGTTTTAAACCTCCCCTGGCCCAACCTGAGGCTGTTCCCTCTCATCCTGTTGGTTATTACCTGGGAAAAGAGACCAACCCTGCCTGGCTACAGCATCCTTTCGGGGAGTTATAGAGAGTGATGAGCCTCCTTTTCTCCAGGCTCAACAACCCCAGCTTTCTCAGCAACTCCTGATAGGACTTGTGTTCCAGAACTTGTCCTATTTCAGGGCAGTAAACTGAAATGGTTCAGGGTGGTTTAATGGACTGTACTGTTGTTATCTATAGCTTCCTGTAACAAACTCAAAGAGGTAAATAATTCTTATGTCAGTCCTGGGAAAACAAGTGTGCATACCTGTTCTGCCTCTTCTGGGTCACATTCCTTCTTTTTCTCAATTATGAAAGGTTTATAGCTCAGTACTATGTGAAGTGTTGTTCATGTGCACACCTCGTGTTTGCAGTGCCTGGCTTGGCACTGTGTTCTTGTGCCCTGATCTTGCCATCAGACCTGCACAAGTGAACTTTTGCAATGGGGACAAAATTTTATTTTGTGAATGAAGAAATCTTTTTTCCCTGACAAACAGAATCATGTAAGTCCATAGATTAATCTTAAAATGAAAGTGTTATTTCATGCATTTTACTTGACATCTGCCAGAACAAAGTCCACAGCTGCTTTTTTGAAGAAACCTGCTATACCCTGAACTGTGATAATTGTAGCACTTCCAACACAGAACAATGCTTTGTCCTTATGTGGCTTGGTAGCCAATTTTGAATGTATGTGATGCAGAAACGCTTGGATTTGAGGCTGAGAAAATGGAGATGAAATGGTGACACCTCTCCCATGGCTCCCCAGGCCAAGCCTGTTGTGGTTATTAAGAAAACTTTGCTTATTAGGAAAGAGACCTGATGCACTTCTCATTTTGAGCAAGAAAAAGAGCTGGAGATGGGAGATATTGAGCTCCATCAAGAGAGCCTCGTTTCAGGGCAAAAGTAGTGAATAACCCTTTAAGGCCAGTTTTTCTCAGAAGACTTTCAAAAGCATTTAATTGTTTCCTTCAAGGAAAGGCAAAGACATAAGAGCTCACATAATTCTAAGATTTGCTAATTTTAGATGCTAAAGTCACTGCACACTAAAATATGGACAATTATTAGTTACACTGAGGTTACAGTTTTATAATCCTCAAAGTGAGTAATTAGCTAAGACTATCCCAATTTCTGACAAAAAAATTGATGCTTAAAGAGATATTCATTTACATATCAAGGTCTTCCTGAAGCCCTCGGGGATCAAAGCTTGCTTTTTTTGCTATGCAGTCAGACTTCAAGTGCAAGAAAATTTGTTTTTATGTTCAGAAGTCTCTAATGTGTCAGTGTTTAAGCATCATAAATTGAACCTCAACAATAAATATAAAAAATCCAGAGAAATTATTGTAAGTGATAGAAAGACTTTGTTATATATAAATCCCTCAATTTCGGAGGAGAAGCTATTTGGAAATTAACTTTATCACGTCCCAGCACAAACTGGTGGAGGGATTCTGAGTGATCTGGTGCTGGGGCTGGTGCTGTGGAAGATGCTCCTGTGGAGTAGCTGGAGATATGTGGGCTGGGTTTTCTTGAGTCTGATAGAGTAAGAAATCAAATTTCACCGTTTCCTGGGCAGATTATTTGGGTTTTTTTTTTAATAAGAAAGGGAGTGTGTTGACAGGTGTAGACAGAAATCAAACTCCTGGGTTTGATTTCTGCTGAACAGTTGTATGCTTTGCACATGTAATCAGTAGCTTATTGAGGTGCCTGAATTATACAATTTTGCCGAACTTTAAACAGCAGCTTGTACAGACCATGGTCTCAGATATCAACAAATGACAATGAAATAACCCCAAGTGCTGCAACTTGAGATACCGTGTGAGAAGCTCCTGTGGCCCCTGAGCACCTGCCTATTGCATATAAGATTTTTTAGAAAGATTTTTCAGTAGGGGGAATTTTTATGAGTCCTTCTTTGTAGAAAAGATTTATCTAGAATTCAGACTAGACTTCATGCTCTGAAATTGCTGATTTTAAATACATGTTGTTTAGGGAATTTTGAAGGGGTTCTTGTCAACTGCTCTGTTTTATTGATGTATTATTTGAGTAGTAGTGCTCTAAATGGTTTCTGGTTTTTAGAAAGCAGCTTCTACCCTTATTTTAAGTTTTCAGCCATTGCACAGGTTTTAAAAGTACGGAGCTATATTGTCTCTTTATTTGAACAATGCCAGAGGAATGCTTGAAACCAAACTGTGTTTTTGATTTGAGTGTAACTTGTGTTTGCAGGGCATTCACCTCAGTCTCTTGTTCTTGGTGTGAGGATCTTACAGGTCATTAAGGAGGGTTGTACTTGAGTTATTTACATTTCACTTTTGCTACTTGGCCTGATGGCTGTTGTCAGCCACTGACACTATGGAACCACTTTATAGTGAAACTTCTGACGTGCCCCTTCACCTGTACATGCTCTGCTCTCTCTGCTCAGTGGATGAGCTACGTGGAAGGTGGGCTCTCTGTCATGGAGGAGCTGTGAATTGGCATGTGCATCTTAACATTGCACAACATTGTTCTAGGAGCACTGAGAAAAATTTGCTATTTCCCTTGATCATCAGATCAACTTGCCCCTTCCAAATTCACTATAAAGTGGGTCTGCTATGACTGAGCTTCAGAGAAGCCCATGCTGATGACATTGCATAGATTATTGCATCCTAATCTTGCATGTATTTTCTCAAAGCATTTTTTTATTTTTAATTTTTATTTCCTTTCTTGCTGCAGTTTTTTTTTCTCTTATTTTGTGTTGTAGGATCGGGATATTCACCCCTTGAAGATGATGAAGATGTTTATGCACGCAGTAGATACAAAGGTGAATGCTTTGCTTATGTGCTAAAGAGGACCAAGTGCTTGCTGACAGAAAGCTTCATTCTTTTTCCTTTCCATGGATTATAAAATCTTGGTGATCCAGCTCCATGGTTTTTCTCATGGATATTTAGATCAAGGTTTAATTTCTGCTGTTTTTAACAATGGAAATTAGACCAAGTACTGATCACAACTCTTTCATGCACCTGAGTAAGTAACTTTTGCACTGCCTTTGCTCCTGGGAGATCAGGTTGTTGAGTCATGAAAATCAGGAAGAGCTCCTCTTTCTTCTCCATACATGCTAACAAAACCATCAGTGATAAGCTGGCGCAAAACCAGGGCTTACTGATGGTAATGTATAGAAGTACTTGCAAGAGAACTTGATTTTCATTACTTTTTTCTTTCCATAAAACTGCTTGCATTTCAGGCTAACCTGCTACCTGAAGTGCCAAGTGAAGTGTGTTTAACAAATGGATGTGTACATTTCAAAACCAAATTACGTAGCTGGATGAGTGAATGGACTGGCATGTTTATAAAGCAAATTCAGGTTTTCTTCCCTATTCTGGAAGACTTTGCTGTTCAGCAAGAGTGAGACGTTTTTTGCCACTACCAGTAAAACTTCTGTTTGCTATGTCCATTTTCTAAAAAGTCTGCTTCTGTCTCAATACTGCTCTTCTCTGCCAAAGTCCCTCAGAAGCCTAGACATTAAAGAAACGTGGAATTTAATTTGTCACAGTAACTGTGTTTCTTTTTAGTGACTTAATCTATGGACATGCTAGAGTTGTCCTCATTTTGATTACTTGAAAATAATGGTCATTGGTGTCTTGTTGTACGTTATTGATTCCCTGCAAAGAATCAATGGGCCATATGAGAGGTAAGTCATAAAATAATTCAGATATTTATGAACAGCCAAGGGGAAAGCATAGCTGTTACGGCTATGTTGGTGTTTTCATAAATGTCTCATCTTCCTCCCAGTAAAATACTTTAGTATAAAATTTTGCTTTCAAACACACGCACAAGTAGTTCTCTAAAGCCTTATTTAGGTTAAGCCATTTTTCTTTGCCTTTTAACATGTGATCCTCTGCAGACACATAGAAAAAGAATTCAGAGATCATGAGATAAGTGAATGCCAATTCATGCCAGAGCAGGCAAGTAGTTAAAATGTGGATTCTGTATAAATTCCTTTTGTATGGTGAACCAAAACGAATTATACTCATGTCAGCCAAAATGTCACCAGGGCAAGTGAAACATAATGACTCGTTCACACAGATTCTAAAAACTGCCCCAAGTTTGGAAGCCCTACTGCCAAATGTTGAGGAACAGACAATGTGAATGTAGGAGTATAAAGCATTGGAACAGAAAAGGCTGACTCTTCATTAGCATACTTATGTTGGTTTGGGAAAGGGATGGAGAATGACAAAGCAAGGGAAAATGGGCTGTGTAGCAATCTTCAGAGCTTCTCCTCAGATGTGCAGCCCAGCATTTTGGGTGTGGCCCACTGCTTAGCAAATGAAAGTTACCAGCAACAGGAATGAAATGGATTTTTGTAGTTGATGTTCACATATGTAAGCAGCATTGTTTTTTCCCTTTGCACACATGTGCAAGCAAGCACACAACTACATCCTCTTTGACATCTGCAAACAAAACATTGCAGTTTACTTGAAGGGGTGAAAATCGACCTCCTACTAAATCCTTTTGTCTTCATCTGGATGTTTTCCCACTTGCTTGGCTTTCCAGAGAAACATGGCCAAGATTTTCTGTGCCTACAGCATTTTTAAGGAGTTTCTGCCTTTCTCCCTGGGGAACCATCAGCTCTGTTGGCTGGTGTAGCAGCAAGCAGCAGTGCAGCTGCTCACTTTGCATGCTGCTTGTGAAGGAAGGGCTCAGCTGAGGCTGGTGTTTAAACAGGACACAGGGGTTGGGGGAGATGATGTTCTAGAAAGTGCTTTCCTTCCTGCCTGTTGGCATCTCTGATCATATTTCATGAGGAAGGGTTTCCTGAATACAGCAGTTCCTGTGTTCATCACAGCTCCAGTGCCACTGCTCTGGGGATCCTCATTCCTCATATATTTTCTCAGATCCTGTCATGACCAAGCCTCAGCTCTAAAGGCAACACTGGGGCTTCAACCATTTCTGTTTGCTGCCTGTTTTCCACTGGTTTCAAACACAGGATTGAATCTCTGAAACATTTCACTACTAAGTGGTAATTCAGGCTCTTATATCACTGATTGATTTTGTAGTTCTTTCTGATTTGCACTGAGGTGCAAACTTCCTATTAAACAAAAAACCAGTATACAGGTCCTGGTACCTAAAACTCAAATTTCATTTGGGTGATCAGAGCCTCTTATAGATGGTGAAATTCCAGAAAAGGTGCCTGGGAAACCTGTAGCTTTTGTAATCCCCAAAATCTTCAGGAACATGGCTGATCTTGCCTTGAGGCAGGGAACAGCTTGTGTGACCCCTTGGGGCCCCACACAAACCTAATATTCCACTAATGCTCCATGAACTGCTTAGCCTTTGAGAACCAATATGTGCCTCACTTAAAAATAAACAAACTTTGATCTAAAACTTTGTTGTATCGTTTGATGTGCTTTTCAAGTTAGCTGGGGTTTTTTTCCAGCAGTATCAGTTGGTCTAAACCCCGATATTTGTAGCCTGTAAACCCTGCCTCACCCACTTTCTTCTAATCACAATCAGTTCTAGAGTAAGCATTATAATGTTTTAAATCAAACAGATGTTCCTCCTAAGCTCAACAAGTTATCTGCATCCAAAAGCATGTTTGCTTTTGTTTTTCTTTCTGGCAGAATCATTTGGTCCAGTGTAAGATGCACTTTGCCCCTATCTAGAAGCTTGCTTTGCTTCTCTCTGTAAACCACTGTAGCTGCAATGACACCACAGGAAAGGCTTTCTCTTTTTCAGTATTGTGTTTGTGCATTAAACTGCATTTGTGAGCTGTTAGCCACCTTTTTTTTTTTTAATATATGGGCAGCTGTTTACTCAAGTCAAGTATGGTTGTAAAACCACAAAAATTTGCAGAAAAAGTCAGGTAATTTGCAATACCTGAAACAGCTTCTTTGCCCTCTTTATTATTATTAGCCTCTTGATCATGTTACAATGCCTATTTGTCTTAACACCCCTTTACAAAGGAAATCAGTGGATGTACATTTGGAGTTTATACATGTGGAAAACCTGAGGCATAAATATCTTGAACTGATTTGCTGAAGGATAACGCAACTGGCTGAGGTGAAAGCTCAACCCAAATGAGTTTTCATCCCCCCAATTCTGCCGTTTCAGTCAGTGTTGTCTGAAGGTTTAAGCCCTTCTGCAGAGAAACTGAGGCCTTGTTCTTGGTTAAGGAGATCTTACAAGCTTGGACATGTAAATAAATTTAAGGTCTCAGGGCACGGGAAGAACAAGTGGGACAGAAAAGCTGGAAAGTTTGGGCATGAGACCACTAAAGAGGAGGTTATGGGAAAGTTCAGGAGCAGGAGGATTTCTCCAGGAGGTGAATGAGACAGAGGCTGTAAATCCAAGATGTGTGGCGTCCCCCAGAGAGTGGTGGGAGTGGTGCCTGAGACTGCACCAGCAGCCCTGGGGTAGCAGTTAAGGAGGCAGAGCTGGGTGCTGGCATCACTCATTCTTTCCAGCAGTTGACTTCTGTTCCCATTAACTCACACTCCTCATCTGTTCTCTCAGTTTTAATTTGGTGCACAGCAAGCATGGAAAATGGGAGCTGCTGTGATACAGCACCTCAACAAAGTGGCCCAAGTCAGCTGATGTGGGGATTTTTTAAATGTCTTTTTGGAACTGTGGGATCTGAGATTAGGGTGAAAGACAGGAAATAGTACTAAAAAAAATCAAACCTCAAACCAAAACTCTCTCTCCATCAAAACACTTCGCATAATTGTAAGATAAATAGTAGAGGAGTATTTGACATTCAGACAAGTGGCTTCTAGGTGGGAAGAAACATCTGGGATTATTATGTGGCTGAGCCAAACAGCTGAATTGTACTCTACCCCTAACCCGAGGGGTGCTGTTAGACTGGCCTGCTTGTGTCCTGTGCCTCAGTTACTATGTATTTGGTGACACTGGGAATAATGTCACACATCTTTGTAAAGGGTTTTCACCTGTATTGGTGCAAGACAAAAATAAGCATATCACAGTGCAACTGCTTCAGAAACAGACTAGTCTAGAGGAAATGTGCCCTTGGAGTAGGCAAAAGATTGATAATTAGTCTCTGATTTTAGTCTTCAGATGCTATTTGTGTTTACTCAGGACCAGCACTGCAAAATACACATGTAAAGTGTAGTTTCCATTGGGAAAGTGTAAATATGTCCTAGATACATAGTACACTGATTATAAATACCCTATGTATAAGAAATGCTGTATTGATTTTTATTTGTTTATATATGGAGCTGATCCAACTAGTATAAGAAAATGTACTTAATTACTATGGGAATTAAGAGCTAGAAGTGAACATCTGCCAAAGATGATACAGAAAATATTTTTTAATGTTGTTTGTGACTTTGTGAGTATAAAAGCTAAAACTCGTGTGTTTTGTTTGCTTAGGGTTTTTTTCCTATCTTTCTTGCAAAACAAAAAGGTTTTTCATGCCCCTCCCTCATGTCACACATTGTCACACCCTATTTCAGGACTTGTCATCTTCCTCGTTTTGCTTTGCAATCCCTCCCTTCCTCCCTCTCTCCTCTCCCAGTATGTCCTTTTCAAATCTCGGAGCTGAGAAAGGGGCAGCCTTAGTCACTCCTTGTGTAGGAAACTCCCACTGAGAAGCTGCTCATTTTCTTGGTGCACCCTGTTGTCAAAGCCAAACAAAGTCTGTGAAACTTTGGCTGGGAAGGGAAGTCTCTACTTGATACTGTGCCCATCAGCACTACAGTGTGGTGGTAAATCCTCACAAGGTGGTGGTACCCATATCCTGACTATTTTACAGACCAGGCCTGGCCAGTTAATAGAGGTTCCGTTTGAGCAGGTTCAGCTTGACATATTGGCAATATGATCTATGTAAGTGACATCCATTCTAACTGTGGGAGAACTTGAACCATCACTGAGTTTTGCAAGGCACAGATTATTTTGGAAACAGAAGATTTTTTTTTTTTTTTAATGCGCACTAAGAGAGCTAAATGTGGAAAGCTGACAATTGCAGCTAGACCAAGGTGTTCCTAATGCAAACTTCTCTTATCAAAGACCAGTTAGATGTGTCTGCTTAAAAACAAGAGAGAAAAACGGCCCAGTTGTCATCAAACTGCCCACATGGTGGCACACTTATTCCATGGACAAAAAGCATGGTAAAATCCCACCTGCCCTCTAAACCCCTCCAATCTAATGGATACAATCTTTAATGCTTGTCATAAAAAAAAAGAGCTGCCATTCTTTAAAGGGCTGACCTTCTCATGTGTAAGTTCTCCTCTGTAGTGTTCTCCACTTTGACGATTGGTGGCTTTTTAAATAAGAGCTTTTTTCCTTTTCTGTTCTGTGACCTTGATTAAGCAAAGTGATTTTATATTTCTGTCTGAACTTTTACATTTTTCTAATTGCTATATGTGCGGTTTTTCTTCTTCTCTGTGCCAGAAACACCGTGGTGCTCCCCCATTAAAGTGAAACATGGTTATGCAAACTGCAGGACACCTCAAGGGGAATATTACAAGAATGTATTGGGCACAAGATGTGATATTCGGTGTCAAAAAGGCTACGAACTGCATGGCCCTCACCAGCTAATTTGTCAGTCAAGCAAACGCTGGTCTGGGAAGGTGCTGTGCAAACGTAAGTGGCTACAGAATCTCTGTGTGTGTGACTTGGGCTCCAGGTTTAGATGGTAGATTCTTACTTGCCATTGAAACTGATCTTTGGATTTCTTTTTTATTTTAAAGGTTGTCAGTATGTTTGGATATGTAGATTAGTTTGTTGTTGAGGATCTCACAGGGGTACATGACATGATAATCATCTGAGTGGTACAAACACTCTTGGCAGATAGGTAATGTTTTATGAGTGTAGGATTTTGATTTGTGGAAATAGTTTCATCACAGAGCCATAAAGCTGTTTTAAAATATTGCCCATCTTAGACTTTCTAAGTTGACACAATTTGTATCAGGTGTCTAAATCGCCTCTTGCAGTAAAACATTTTCTGAGAAGGGAGGAATAGATACTCGTCATCCCTTTTTCATATAAATATTATATCAGGCCACTGAGGCTTATGTAGAGTTAAATTTGAAATGCAGCTTTTAAGAACAGTGTGGAAAAACCTCATGTGGAACAAGCCTTTCTCCCACTTGTTGTTTGCCAGCTGTGTCTTTATTTCTGTGTCATAGCCCTATTTACATTACTGTCATGGGAGGGTGACAGGTTTCCTGAAGTCTTGGTTTGCTTTTCCAGAAAAGCGTTGCCCTACCCTGTCCATGCCGACCAACGGGGGTTTCAAGTGCTTGGACGGTGCCTACTTTGGCTCGAGGTGTGAGTACTACTGCTCCCCGGGCTACCAGCTCAAGGGCGACCGCATCGTGGCCTGCATGGACAACAAAGCCTGGAGTGGCCGGCCAGCGGCCTGCGTCGGTGAGTGGGGTGTTGGGTCTGCATACTGAGGTACCTGCCAGTGCTCAGGTCCTGCACACATAAATTCCCAAAGCATTTTTATCCAGTTCATGGGGAGAAAAAAACTGTCCCTCTTAAGGAAGCAGAGAACAGTTTTCCAAGGGTGCAGGGTTCTGTCGGTACTTTCAGTCCAAAGTGAGTATCTTTCTTACACAGGAGCTCCAAGCATCACCGCTTTATTAAAGATGAGTCTGGTGTAAATGGGCAGCACTTTACAGTGCTTCTAACAGCCTTTACCGATTCCTGAGTGACTCCTTGGTAGCCTGTGATTACTGTGCTGCGCTTCCAGCATGTTCTCTGGGCTGGAGTCTGTCATGCTCTCTTCTGCTTAATGATTAAAAACAGGTTTGAAGGTAAATGTGTTATCTGAACTGTTGTTTTTCTTCCTTGGGATCATGCACTTCAAATATATCCAGAGAATGCGAATGAATTCTAGTTACCAGTGTGGTTGCAGTGAGCTAATTTAAATTTCAGCCTAGTTCACTCTAGTTATGCAGCAATTTCCACTAGATAGTCAGTGGTCTCCTGGGAACCTCAGCTGGAAAAAGTGTTTCTATATACATAAATCAAAAGAGAGATAAACAAATATTGAGATTTAACTTTCCTGACTACTAATGAAATTTCAGCACATAGCGAAGTCTCAGCCTGCTGCCCTTGTTTCTGGGAAGCCTGTGATAAAAGCTTCAGCAGCCACCCACAAAGGAAAGTATTTTTTGGCCATCTGAAATGGCTACCAGTAATTTAAAGCATGTGGGTGGTAGAGTGTTTGTACTTAGTGTTTTGTGTGTATGATAACTTGGTTTTCCTCAGAATGCCTGTGGCTCAGTCTAGGTTGGCAAATGGCTTTGGAGCCTTTCCACTGTGGCCTGATGTTCATAAAATGTTTTTCAGGTTTCCTGTTGGTGTTGTACAAATGTAGAAATGAGCTGCTTAGGTCTAGACTATTTGTGGTGTCTCTTGCTTTTATTTGCAAAAACAAGCTTTGTCCTACTCAGTGGTGTGGGCAGAGGAAGAAAAACAAACCTTTTAAGTCTGGAAATGATAAAATATTGTCCTTTGTGTTTCCTGGCACTTTCAGAAGCTCATCTGTTTGCAGAGATGGTGTGCTTATTACAAAGGATGCTGTCTTGCAGAGTAAAGGAAGCAAGTACCTTAAGCCACAAAGAAAAGAGGCTAAATTAGCAGTAACACTTCTTTTCTATCCCAAAAATGCAGGGTAATTGTTGCATAGGGTATGATTACAAGTCCCAGGTAACCCAGTAGAAGTAATACTGAGATTTAAGTTGTGGTAATGTCACACAGTTTGGAAAAGGTCCCTTCAAACCTTGTGTGCACACAGTTCCTATATGCAAGTAAAAAGGTCTCCTGTTAACAGACTGTTTAATAAGGTTATATTTTGACCTCTTGATAGGTAGGATAGAGATAATTCTAACAGTATAATGAAGTTTGCAATTGAACACTTGTTCCTTACTGTAATTCAGAACTTACAGAACTGCAGCCTGCAGGGTGGCCAGGAGAGGACTGGCTGAACAGCTCGCTTTCAGCTGAGGAGTGAAGTTAAGGTGAGGGGAGCAATGAAATACAAAGACAAAAAGGCTGCTAAATTTCTTACTTTAATGTCCAAACAATTAGTTGCACTGTGCACAGCAGGGATGTTACTCATCATCAGAGGCATGGGCTGATAAACTTCATGTCATGGAAGTGGCCTGGGGATTCCATAGCTTTTGGTATCAAGTGTGGCTAAAATCATTTCAGACCTGAACATAAAGTGCTCTTAAAAACAATGGGCTTTCCTCTCCCCTTTTATACTGCAGTTGCACTGCTTAGCATTTTTGCATTAAATTATCTGGGCTTTGCAGTGCAGCAGTGAAGATCCATGTAAGGAAAGGTATAAGGCCTTTCAGCAGTGAAACAGCTATGCATTAAAAGGGGAAAAAAGATACATTTTTTAATTAGGTATGTTCTAGCAGTCACTTACAGAAGTCCTTATAGTTTGTGAGTATTCTGTCCTAACAAAGCAGACTGTCTCTTGGCCCCACCCTATAAGAGGAAGGATGTCCCTCATGTTGCTGAAATAATTTTGATTAAAAGAGAAATCAGTGTACAGCTGGTTTTGTTAATAGTTAGCTAAAAATGCCAATACTCACTTGAATAATATTTCCATTATATCTTTAATGCACTGTAACATATATTGAAATAGATACTTTCCTCTAGAAGATTGAAAAATGTCACTGTCTTTTCTTCTGGAAAGATTGCCTTTTCCTGCTGATTGTATAACAGAGGTTGTGGTAAATGGCTGTCACCAAGCTAAGTCATCCTTTTGTCACATCCTGAGGCTGTATTAATAGGATGCTTGTCCTAGTAGTACTGGCTACTGATGTAAGACATTATTATAAGAGTTGCAAGGAAAAAATCTGATGCAGCATTGATTCTCCACAAAATTATAATTGTGCCAGTCTTCTGTTGTTTCTCATTTTGCTGTTACTGCAGGAAAGATAACCAGCATGTTAAGAGTAACATGCAAAGTTAACATGCAGAGAGAGATTGATTTTCACTGTGCTTTAAAAAGGCTCCTAATCACATTATCTACTGTACAGATGGACAGAGAAAGAATGCAGATAAACAGAATATCCGGGCTCCTTGGGTACTGATCTTGGACATCCCTCCTTGGAGTTCAAAGCCCTCCATTTGTGACATTACTTTCTAACTGAACTGTGTAAACTACTTTCAGCTGGGTTTTTTGCATTGCAAAGGGCTGATCGATGTCAGCTCTCCTTACAGAAAGGGGAGAAGTAGAGGCTGCACTGCCTTGGCTGGGATGAATCCAGCGCTGAGGAGGCCAGCTGGAGGTGGTTCTGGCTTACCCTGACAGCAGGGAAGGAGCTGTGAAGAAAATGCACAGCTCTGGCAGATGCTCCAGCACCCTCTTCTGTGACATTCATTTCAACAGATACTGAGCCCCCCAGGATCCAGTGCCCGAGCGTGAAGGAGAAAACGGCGGAGCCCAACAAGCTGACGGCCAGAGTGTTCTGGGACACGCCGGAGGGGCGGGACACTGCTGACGGCATTCTGACGGAGTAGGTGAAAATCCCTGCGTGTTTGCATTTATCCTCCTTCCTCTTTGTTAGCAGTTCAGCAGCCCAGGTACCCTTTCCCCTTAATTCATCCAAGATGCTTTTTTGTAGCTGTTACATGTCACTGCTCTGTAAAGAATTGCATGTTTAACTGGGAAAGCTGGCAGTTTGGAGATGAGTTGTTCAGGAACTGGTTGGCCACTGGTTATTTAGAGCTGGTGGAATAAATAACAGCAGTTTGACTGCACCTGTGAAGTTTTCCAGAGCTTCTTTGCAGGTCTCATAGTCAACAAGTTTGCTTACAGCAAGTTACCTTTTGTACATAACAATGAAAACAGGGTAGTGCATTGGAGGTAACAGAAGAGGTAAGTTTGACTGTCTTAGAAAAAACAAGGTGTGTCACAAATTAATATCTGCAATCACCTTTAGGCTTCTTCCTGAGTAGTGCTGGTTACTGATGTCCCAGGATTTTGCAGTTGCCTTTAAAGAAACATTTCTTGTTTGAAACCTTGATGGATTTAAACATTGGATTTGGACATAACACTTCAAAATTTTTTTGACAATTTCTATGGTTTCACAGTCATATTTTCCAGAAGAATGGGGTGTACTTGTGGTGGTACTACTGTCACTGGTTTTCCCGTTTTTATCATGCAGGGCTTAGGTCAATCTGTCTGGATTATTGTAATGGTAGGAGTATAGAAAATCTGCTTCTTTCAGTAAGCAAGTTCCATCATTACATTAGTGGACTGGTTAAGCTTAAAAGCTCAAAGTTATTAAGCTTGAATATGTTTACAGTTTCATGTGAATACAAAAAAAAGTTGAAAGACACAAGGATTTTTTTTTGCTTTTATTGCTATAGTTTAATAATTTCATAAAGAAGAATTAATTGCATATTTAAAAACTTAATTGCTGTTAAAGTCTGATGTAACAATTTGGTGACAGTTAACACCATAAAAAATGACACCTCGTAAAATAAGAACTTGGAAAACATCACAATAAAGAAATTCCTAAGTCTTTTTGACAAAGGAATATCTGGTAGACAAAAAATGGGGAACATCCCATGTAGACTTTGTCATATGAGTAACTGTTGTTAGCTCAAAAAAGGCAAGCTCTCAATTCAGTGGAAGCTTTTCCATAAATCACATCTCTGTTTTTATAAAATGTTGCTAAACTGTGCTGATTTACAGAGTATGCAGTGCTTTCCTTAGATGCACAGGGACCTTCCGTTCCAGGAGTACAAAAGCTTTTCCATGCCATGGAAGCCTCTTTGATTACATGCCCTCTGCTTCAGTACTGAGGATATGTTTAATACATCAGAATTCTCCCACCTTGTTTGCAGGACAGGGGCAAGTTCCAGGTGAAAATGCTGCTGTGGATCACCACACCCTTCTGCTGTGACACTGAATCTCACTTCTGTTCTATTCCTGTACATATTGACAGTCACAAATGACAATCATAGGAGCAATTCAGAGCAGCCAGATGGGAATACATCCCCATTGCAAGAAGCTGGAAGTTTTCTTTCTTAATGTTGACTTTTTCTTATGTAAGGAAAAGGAAGCTTGAGTTCCTCTGGGCATGATGAGCTTGGCCACACTATGGATTGTTTTATAGGAAGGGAGCAGACCCTGCCCACTCCACCTCCCTTGTCTCAGCAGGGTGGGCTGTAGGTAGCAAATTTAAATACTCTGGCCACTTCTGCCCAGCTTCTTCCTTTGCTTACTCTCAAGTCTTCTGTCCTGCAGGCAGCCAGACAATCCTAGCATGCCACAGACATCCTTCTTCAGGTCTTTACAGCATTGTCAGCAAATAAATACTGGTGAATTTATGAACGTCTGTCCTGTTTTATCTCCTGTTTTAGTGTTATTTTGAAAGGCCTGCCACCAGGGTCACATTTTCCAGAAGGGGACCACAAAATCCAGTATACTGTGTACGACAGAGCTGAAAACAAAGGCACTTGCAAATTTCTCGTTAAAGTCAGAGGTAAGAATGATGTTTTACCCTGTAAATATAGACCCTGATTTGCATCTGGCTTAGTAGGCAATTTGAAAATGTCCTCATTTCTATACCTGCATATGTCTGTGTATACAAACTCCTATGATGATGCTGAAAGGGAGAACAGTCTTGCTCAGTACCCTGGGGGCCAGGTCTGCAGCATTCCTGTGTATGCAGGAAGAGCTGCTTTGATCAGCCCTGCCTCCAGCTCCACACCCCTTCCCTCCTGCCAGCTCTTCCCTGATCCTTGAGGCTTTTGAGCTGCTGAAACAAGCAGGTGAAGGCATTTTTTCAGCTGAGGCTCATGTCTCTCAAGCAGGGCTGCACTTTCACAGGCCCAGATTGTAACATCTGGAATTGAATATACAGAGATGATTCCTATAGGTTTTGGCTTCAGCCTTTGGTGCTCCATGACCTTTTGTCACATGCATACACCTACACATCTGTTTCATTTTACATAAAAGTGAGGGAGTTCAAGTTGGTTATTGGGGTTTTTAAGTGCATGACTAATAATACAGAAAGCAAACAGAAAAATGTCTTTGGTACTGGTATTCCACTGACCCATGCTGCCTTAGTAACAAATGGTGATTCATGCTGTGTCTTACTTTGGTTTTTTTTTTTCCTTTTGCTCAAAGTCAGGCGCTGTGTGAAGTTAAATGCCCCAGATAATGGCTACATCAAGTGCTCAGGTGATGGAAATAACTATGGTGCTACCTGTGAGTTCTCCTGCATTGGCGGCTACGAGCTGCAGGGGAGCCCAGCTCGAGTCTGCCAGTACAATTTGGGCTGGTCAGGAGTGGAGCCGACCTGTGCACGTAAGTGAGTATTTCACCACTTTACCAGGAGGAATCCAGTGCAATGGTTCTTAGGGCAGTGAGAATTTGGGAAGGGGGTGTGGGGTGGAATACAGCTGCAGTGTCCCAGAGATAGGAAACTTAGCATCATCTTTGTCTCCTCTGCCAGTTTGCACTTGCAGCTGAAGCCTTTGTCACCTTTGACTGCTCTTCCCTAGAGTTTGTTTTAGATGAAAGATTTCTACAAAATGTCACGTTCTGGGGCGATCCATTGTGCAATCTAGAACACTCTACAGTAAAATTGTTGGCTTCAATGAGGCCAGCATTTCACCCATGTCTTCCTTATTATTGTTTCTTGTTCTTGTGTTTCTGCTGTCTAACTCTGCCTCCAGAAATAGATCTGTTTTCAGTATGCTCCATAACTTTTGTTTTAATTTTAATTCCAGCCATGAATATTAATGTGAATGTGAGGACTGCAGCTGCACTTCTGGATCAATTTTATGAGAAGCGGAGGCTGCTAATTATTTCAACTCCTACTGCAGCCAACTTCTTCTACAGGATGCAGCTGGGAATGCTGCAGGTAAAACACATTTAATGGGGATGTGCAACTATTTTTTTTCTCTTTAAAGAAAGACACAAGAGAACAAGCTCCAGTGTTCGATATAAATCCACAAACTTCAGCTCTTACATTGCAGCCACTGGAGGATTTGGCTCAAGCAGTCATGGTTCTGGTTTAATCTTTTTCACAGGGGTTTGAGTTTAAATATCCCCCCAGTCTCTAATTCAGCTCTACTCTGGATTGTGCTGCCTCTGACCAGTTACTGAATCCGAGGCAGTTCTGGCCCTTCCATCCTCCCCAAATTAATTATATTAACTTGTGCTCAGTAATAATTCCCTATGTCAGCTGCAAAAGAAGTTGAAAAAAACCCAAACCCAACCTTCCAGCTCTTAAGGAGCTCATGCAGACCAGGCTTACAGAATTTGCAACTCCAGTGCAAGGAAGTGTGAATAGCTTCAGAAATAAAAAGTGCACCAGCAAACAAAGGACCAGAGACACAGCACAGAAATCATACAGAGTGCTGGAGATAACACCGGGGTGTTTTGTTCCAAAAAAAGCTCAAAAGTTTTGGTATTTTTCCTTCTTAGGTGTTGTAAATATGATGCCCTTGTTGCCTTCTTGCTAAACTTAGGGGTATCTGTGTCCTCAGGGAAAGGAAGGAAAGGAACCAGTCCTGTGTTCTTTCACAGCTACAAGTGCTTTTATCTTGTTTTTTCTTTTCACAACTTGTAACAAAATTCAGTATAAATAATCATTGAGATATGAATGTGATGATGTTTTTAACTGCTGACTTAATTTACAGTTGTATTTAAGAAAAAAACAACAAAGCAGCTCTTTTACCCTATTAGATAAACTTGGCAAGAAAATTCAATATATTGATCAAAGTGAATTTAATGGCTATAGTACATCCTCTTCCTGATAGTGGGCAAATGAGTTGGCATGGAAGAAAACTTTCTGCAATCAACTTCTGTTTCACATAATTTGCTTTGATTGCCAAATTAGATAACTGGTACAATGCCTAATATCCTGGCATCTTTTCATATAACTACAAAGACAAGTTGATATGTCTCATACGTGGTCCCTGTGTGTTGGTTTTCTTAGAGTAGCTGAGAATCTGTTACTTAACCTCCCCTGGAGTCATGAGGCTCCAGTTCTTTGCTGTGAGAATTTGGGTGTTTACAAAATAAGCTCTCAATTCAGTTCAAAACATTGAACTAACTTAAAAGAAGGAGCTCTGTGAGCACGTGCTGCACACTCAGAGCATGCCCCTGTTCTCTCAGGGATAACTAACCCCCTCTCTCTCCTCCCAACCCCTGCAGCCAGCACAGTGTGGATTGGACCTCCGACACGTCACCGTGGTGGAGTTGGTTGGTGTCTTCCCAGCACAGATAGGAAGAATAGGCGTGAAGCTGCTGCCCCCATCACTTGCCCTGCAACTCAGGTAAAGGAAACTTTCACTGCCGTTGTGTTTGCACCTTATGGTACAAGTTGCATTGCTTTTGATTCCCTGCACCATACTCTCTAAATACATATATTCTGCTCTAATGTGCACAGCTAGACACTGGAAAGTAGGTATTGATGAGCACACTTTAGGATTAATTTGCTCTCTGTGTAACAGCTACAGCAAATTAAAACACAGTAACAAATTTATTTACTATATATTTAATATGCCTACAGTCATAGGGATATAAATCTATATTTTTGGGTGCTGCCACTGCAAACACTTCAGAGTCTGTCTGTGTTTGTATTGGAGTGGCTCCTTTGCAAGGACAGCCCTGGAGCAGCTGCCAGGGCAGCCCCAAATGGTAGTGAGAGCCCATCCTCTGCACCAGGGCTGGTGGTTGTGGCCAGGCCCAAGGGGAAGGCAGTAAAAGGGAAAACTCTGTGAAGTCCCACATGCAGGAATGAGAGGGGCAGTATTTCAAAGAGGAAATTACCTCAGCCGCCCCAGCCTGACTGCAGCATCAGCAGTTTCACTGGGGTGCCTAAATTGTTGTGACTTGGGTTTAGACTGGCAGAGGATTGGTTTTCACTTGAAAGGGAGACTTCAAGTGCCAGCATTTCCTAGGGACTGGAAGACAACAAAAGCCAAAAGTGAAGGTTACATTGGCAGGAAGAGAAAGAGTTGTTTAGAAAAAAGTCAAGGAGCATTTTAGGCAACATATTCTGTGATACGCCTGAGGAAAGGGAGTAAGTTTTAATTGGAGACAGTGAAAATCTCTGACACAGCAGAGAGGATTTATTTTTTTTTTTAAATTATGAAAAAAAATTTTCTCAGTAAAAGGAAAAGGAGAGCACAAAAATGCTTGCTTTTACTTTTTTTAAATAAAGATACTTCTACTAAAGTTGAAATGGTTTTCATGTGGCTCTGTAAAAAATAATAAGCTCTCTTAATACCTCATTCTCTGCTCCCCTGCAACCTTTAATGAAGCTACATTTCAGAAATTGGTATGGTATGAGCTGCGCTGCACTCAGTGCAAGTTAGTTTTCCATTGATTTTTTCTTTGTTGTTGCTTAGTATGTGAATTACAGCTTTCTAGTTCTGCAAGGTGCTCAAACCAATATGAAACGCTCTCTTAAACATAAGAATAAAGGTGTTGTCCAGATTTGGTGTTTCAGTAAGTTAAATGAGCACAGGTGCCCCAGTTAAAACTTTGGAAAGCACAGAAGTTTAGTATTTGGGTTTTTAGAAGCATTTTTTCTTAGGTGATACATGGCACAAGGTGAATGTAGTGTTCTGTCACCATTGCTTAGCTTTAATCTTTATTTTAGTTTGAATTTAGTGGCCAAGCTCCCTAATTGCAACATGACTATGCCAAGAGCACTCAGACTTGTTAGGAGGTTGAGGAAGGCCAATTTTGGTGCTTCACACCTTTCTAGCATCTCCCCAGACTGTTCTTTATGGCAGCTGTCGTGTCCTCACACCATTCTCTCAGGGCTGCCTGAATTTATTTACCCCACACTGATGATGTTGACTGACTGCGTATCTGAGGATCTTCTAGTACATTATCCCTTCCAGCAAAAGATGAAAAGAGCACCACAGATAAGCTTCTGTTACTCTTGTACTTTCAGAGGAGCTCAAGTGACCACTTCCACCACTTTGGAAGAAAAGGACTCCTCTGTGATTAGCAATGGCTTTCATTCCTCTAAAATTAGTCACAGATGATTGATATTATTAGGTAACAAGGAAAGCAAACTCCAATAATTCTGTCCTGCTTTTTCTTACCATGATTTTTATACCAAGGAAAGCCAAGAAATGGAAACCAAGAAAGGGAATAGTCTTATTTGTAACTTGAGCTTTGTCACAAGGGTTGTCTTTGGTCAGTGTTTATACTGCCTTTTTGGTGTTACCTTTTGTTACTCTGGTGACAGCAGTGGGTAATAGCAGAGAGCAGAGCTGGGTGCACCTTGACACTCCCCTAATGCAGAGGTAGAGCCTGCAGCACATACAGGCACCTGCTCTTTATCTGGCTCCTTGTTCTTAATGCTGAAACCACGTGGCCTATGTGTAGCCCTTGTGACCATCCCCACCTTCCCCTGCTCAGACTTGAAAGGCTGATTCTGCCCTTTACCAAACCAGTTCCTTCCTTTGCAGGCTGCTGCTGAGGATCCCCCATTACAATTTCAACATCGTGGTGATGGACAAGCACGGCATGGACAAGGAACGCTACCCCTTCCCAGCAACACCAGCTGAGCTCTTTGCTCTTATTGACAAATTCCCCTTGAGAAAAGATGAGATGAAACTGCAAGCAGAAATTGGTCAGTCATGTCCCTAATTTGGCATTTCAGGGCCCGTGGTTGTCAGTGAATTTTTTTTATACCACATAATTCTCCCCTTGGTGCTACACAAAGCATGGCTTTTTTAATCACTGGTGTGATTTTTCTGTGTACATTGGTAAATCTGTCCAGCCATGTAGCTGCTCTGCATAGAAGTGTGCACGATGCTCTTTTGTAATTTCAGTTATCTTTAGGTCATAGAATCACAGAATGGCCTGGGTTGAAAGTGACCTTAAAGATCATCGAGTTCCAACCCTGCTGCCATGGACAGGGACATCCTGCACTAGCCCAGATTGCTCAGAGCCCCATCCAGCCTGGCCTTGAATACTTCCAGGAATGGGGCATCCACAGCTTCTCTGGGCAACCTGTGCCAGGGCCTCACCACCCTCACAATGAAGAATTTTTCTGTAATATCCAATCTGAACCTGTTCTCATACAGGTTGAAGGCATTCCCCCTTGTCTGTCACTCCAGGCTGTTGTAAAAAAATCCCTCTCCATCTTTCCTGTAGGCTCTGTTCAGGCCAGAATTTGGTCACCCCTAAGCCTTCTCTTTTCCAGGCTGAACCATCCCCATTCTCTCAGCCTTTTCCTCATAGGAGAGGTGCTCCATCCCTCTGATCACCTTGGTGGTCTTCTCTGGACTTGCTCTGACAGGTTGATGTCCTTCCTGGGCTGGGGACCCCACAGCTGGATGAATGTGGATGTAGGATTACTACCTAATGGAATTTCTTGTACAGAGAGTGAAGAACTGAGGCACGTTTCTGGGAGTTTATTTTGGATTTTCATTCAGTGTAAAACTGCGGGTTCTTTCTTACTGTTTATAATTCTTTTTATTAATAAAATATTGTTTTGCAAACAGATAGTTGTCTAAAATTCCTCTTGGGGGTTGATTGATACAAAAATTGGTTCAAAATACCTTTCTGCAAACAATTGTAACAGACGTTTGCCTCACATGGAAAGTGTACAAGCAACCCACTGGTACCTTTTAGTTCCACTAAAAATACGGTCAGTCACAGACAAAGCATCAGCCAAAGGCAATGCAAGCATTGATTTTCAGCAGCAGCAAGAAAATTGGTGATAGCAGGAGCATGGAAGTCATTGCCACAGGGAATATGATGAAGGAGCAGTGCTCAGCGTAGAGGATGGGCAGTAATTACTAAGGACCATGTACTGCAATGCTAAATAGAAACATATGTTCTTACCTGCTACGCTTCTGCTTCTGGCTCTTAATGTCCAACAGTCTTGGAGTAGCAGATTTTTTTTCCCTCTTCACCTTGGAGGCAGACCAGGCTGTTGATTCAGTGGCAGGGAAACATTACTCCAGGGAAACTTCATCAAGTATTTGTCAGTTCCAGAGCTCTGAAAATATTTGTTTGCAAGTCATCACTTTGCAATTAACAAAAAAAGTATCCTGTTTAATAAAAAATATTAGGGGGCAATCAAAACAGGCAAAATTTTCATTTGTTTTATTATAGCCCACAATCTTGACAATTCACTGCAAAGAATACACATCACACATGAAGAATACAAGTATCAGAGGAGTGAAAACTCTGAGTTACAGTTTGGATGCCTGTTCACAGGGTATGATGCATAATTTGACATGTCTGACAAGCAGCACTCCAATGTCTGTGCTGCTCATTCTTGCCTCTCAAGAGCAGTCTTTTTTTCAGCCAAGTGCTTGTTTGACTTCGACCATAAGGTAAGAGTTTGAAATTTTACACTAGTGTCAGCAGAAGAACAGTTTTACCAGCATCTTTAAAGCAATCCTTACCAGAATTTGGTCTCTCACATCCTTTGAAATTACAAAAAAATATTTTAGTTTTAGAAAAAAAATCTCTTTTAAGAAGATTGACCCTGCAAGTGAATTAATGAGGGAGTGGATGTGAAGAGAGGTAAGTCAGCCTTGACACCAGCTGGCAAAATCTAATTTGTGGGCTGAAGTGTGACAGCACCAGAAAGGCGGTGTGTGGGGGTATGCCATGTCTTCTGAACAGGACGATCTGCTTCCAGTGTCTGGAGATTGATGCTGAACACCCAAGAGCAGGTATGAAAGCATGGCTTGGCCCTGCACTGCTGATGCCAAAGGCCAAGAAGGTCAGGATACATTCTGCACTCTGCAGATGGTGGTGCCAGGTTCACCAGGATGAGCAACTGAGGGGCAAAGAAGCCCTGAGCATTCCAAGTGTGGCTGTTAGGAATAAGGGGCAAGGACAGGACTGGTGACAGAAATCACAGAAATACCATTTCTCTTCCCGACCTGACCAAACCAAGTGTGAAGTCAGTCCTGAACCCACTGCAAAGGAGCCAGAAGGGTAAGAGCCTGTGGGGTGGTGGACACAGCTGTACCACGAGCTGCGTTCACTCTGCTGCCCAACAGCAGGCAGTGGTTAGGGAAATCAGGGCTGGGCACACCAAGGACATGGACCTGTGGAAAGAGCCCAGAGAAGAGCCACAAAGGGGTCCAAGGGCTGGAGCACCTCCTCTGGAGACAGGCTGAGAGCATTGGGGCTCTTCAGCCTGGAGAAGAGAAGGCTCCGGGAGACCTTAAAGCAGCATAAAGAGGACTACAAGAGAGCTGGAGAGGGACTTTTCAGAAGGACATGCAGTGATAGAAAAGGGAACGGCCTTAAGCTGAAGGAGGACAGGTTTGGATTAGATGTTAGGAAGAAATTCTTTGCTGTGAGGGTGATGAGGCACTGGAATCTGGAGGTGTTCAGGGCCAGGTTGGATGGGGCTCTCAGCAGCACATCTGGTGGAAGATTGCCTGCCCACAGCAGGGAGGTTGGAACAAGATGTTCTTTAAGGTCCATTCTGTGATTCTGTGCCTGTGGAACAGAGGCAGCCCAAGGACACATGCATACACAGACTGCTGTGGCCCCAGTTCTCTGGCTCAGGTTCTTCAGCATGCACATGCCTATAGCGTGATTCACAGGTGGACAGGTTTAGGGGTTTTTTTCCCCTTCACTTTCTTCACTGAAAAAGGAGAGCAACTGATTTCCAATGATTTAAAATCTATTTAAAAAAATGAAAATCTCGAATGGGTCTGATTTTTCCCCTGTATTGCTGCAATCCCCATCTACTTCTGCTCCATTTTCATTTAGGTACAGAGCCTGCATCCAGTCATCTTTCACAACTGGGTGAACAGGAGCAGGGCTTTACAATTGCTGCAATCAGGAAAGTGATTGCAATCACTCGGCTGTTACAGGAAATTGAATTAAGTGGAGGAGAGTGCATGAGTGATTGGACTAGATACTAGTTATATTCTGCACAGAACATCTATTAAAATCCTGTGATTAAGAAAGCTGTTCTTGATTAGTAATACAAGGTTTCTGGCATTTTTTGTTGTACATTCTTGTGGGGAACAGTGAAAAATACCATGTGCCATCTCTGTTTTGGAGTCAAATCAGCCTGCATGTATGGTATGCATGGATTTGGTAGAATTGCCTTTTGGGAGTGTTTGAACAAAGGATTTAGTATTTCTGGCTTTAGCCCAGCGTTTATATATGCAAATATATTCCAGTAATTCATCCTGTACACTTTTGGTCCCAGAAAAATAACATTGCATAAGCAAGGTTCAGTATCTCCACCAGTGCACTTTTTTATTAAAGGCTTAACAGAAAATTCTCTTCCCTCAAAGTTACCCTGGCTGGAGTCTCTCTTCTGCTACTAACACAGCTCTTCTTGCCATGCCTCTCATCCTACCACTGCTGTCAAAATGCAAATCTGATTTAAAACAGGAATGTTAGACCTGCCACAAGTCTTGTCCTTTCCATCCCACCTCCAGGCTGTTCATTGCAGGAGAGGTGACACATCACCTCTCACATGTGTGGATACAGTCATGGGCTGGAGGTTCCTACATCAATCGAGGTTCTGAGTGTGAACCAGAAGACTTGAATTATTTCAGATGAAAATAGAATTATTGTTCCTAACATCCAGTGTCTTTTACAAACAAAACTATTGAGATAAACTGTGGGAGGCAGCAATTTCTTAGCAAAAGACAATTTTGGAAATGGCCTGATTTTCTCCAGATTCTACCCAATAATCCACGTAATTAGATGATAACAACCCCTGCTGTCACACACCTCCTCCATAGCTGCGGAGGAGAGACAAAATTTGAAGTTGCACATCCCCATTCTTGAGTTCAAGGCCCTCTGGGACAGAAAGTGTTGTGTTCTAATGAAAACACCAATGATCCTTTACAGCTCTGCACTAAACGACTACAACAGGGGCTTCATTACAGCTCAGTACTTACATAAGAGCATGAGTCAGACTGCATCACACAATTAATGAAAATGCAGAGGCTAAAGAGTAACCTGGAGTATATTTAAATACTCTTACGATCACAACCCACTTTTTAAATTGAGGGGGGGGAATAATGGAGCTCAGGCTGTGCAGTCTCAGCGCTTGATCACTTCCAGCCACTCACCACCCTTTGTTCCTGCTGTACATCCACAGAAAGGGAAAAGGGAGCAAGTGCTCCACACCATCAGGAGGTGGCACAACTCCTCTTGGCCATGTAGCTGCTGCCCATTTCTCCTTCCCTGTTTGTGGCTGGAAGATACTTTTATGGCAGCTTGGTGGAGGGAAAAGTGGGAAACCATCTGCAGGTGTTGGAAGGCAGAGAGCAGCAAGGCTGCCTGGGCTGGAGGAGCCAGTGAGGACATGGGCAGCTGAGGAGAGCCAGCGAATTTCTCTGGCCTCTTTCACGCTGCTGCATGCTCTGTGAAACACACAGGGAACAAGTGGGAATGCCAGTGCCCATGCAGAATGTGCTAGTGCACATACAGTAGCCAGAAAGTTACCAAGACCTGAATTTCAGTAATTAGGATGGCCCATACTTAAAATTTACAAGGAGAATTTGTCATCGCCTCAAAGAGGAGAGGAAGGATTGCAGTTCAGCTGTACAGGAGTAACAGAGGTGTTTTCCAGAACCCCAAGTGAGTCCTTGAGTACTGTCCTGAGCAAAGGTACATGGAGCAGAGGAATGGCAGGAGGGCTCTTCCCTACCTGCAGCTGCTGTCTGCTGCGGTGCCTCCGGGGGGAGCACTGGGCGTCCATCTGCAGTTCTAGGGGCTGGCCGGGCTGCTCCAGGCTCGGGAGGGCTGGCGAAGGTTCTGCAAGGTTTCGCCCAACCCACCGATGGTCCAGGCCCGCTGAAGAAGGAGAGATGAAGCGGAGGGGCTTCCCAGATGGTTTATTTGGCACTGGGGTTGTGCCAGGGGAAGCACTGGCACAGCGTGTTAGAGTTACATAAATACTGGCAGGAGAGGGCAGGGGAAGGGTACAACATCCAATAGGGGAGGAGAGGTAGGTTTGAATTTGGCAAGCTTTGTGTAGGACTACGCAATACAGAGCCCTCCATGGGGTGGAAAACCGATACCGAGGTAGGGGAGGGGGCAGCAGTGCCTGGCCATGAGAAAAACAGAAATCTGGCCAACAGCACACTGTAACAGCCGTCCAGTTTTTGGGTGTCTGACCTGCCCATAAAGGCCAGAACCAGCACAGGGATGAGCTGGACAAGAGTGCTGTGAGGGTAAAAGAGCCTGTGCCCAAACCACACTGAGAGACCCCTGAGCCCTGCTGAGGTGGTCTCCCCTTGACCTGGCACAGGAACTGAGCCAGACTGGGACAGCTCCAAAGTGAGCAGAGGCAGCACAAGCCCAGAGCCCAGGGACAGGGTTTGCCTCCTTTCTCAGACAGAGGGAAAGGCTCAGCAAGACACAAAAGCTCAGGGAACTGGAGAACCACAAGGAGATGTAAGAGAGCCCTCAGCCCTGAGGTGAGTTGAGGTGAACATGACTCTGCTGAAAGTATAAATTGAGTGGCTGAATGCTTGTTGTTTTTTCTTATAATTAAAAAAAAAAATCAGGACCAGCAATTACAGAAAATATGTATTTTGAACATACCTGGATTTTCAGGTGGGCAGGACCTTGAACTAGGGAAGAAGCAGGAGACTGAGAGATGGAGGGGAGGTCCTGGTGAACAGGCAGAGTTAAAGCACATGTAAAATAATTTAATGGCAAGGAGGAAGAGAACGCTGTATTTCCCTTTTTCTTAGAATTGCATATAAAAAGAAATCAGATTTAATGCTTCTGAAATAAAAAATAGCTGATTTTCTATGCTTTTTAAGACCAAAAAAACCCAAACACCATCAATGGAGTCCCACCTCTGAAGACAAGCCAGGCCTCTTGCATTAGTCATCACTTCAGTGAGATAATACGGAATATTCCTAGGAAACATAGTTTGCTGTAATTCATTTTAGGAGAGACAAAGACATGGGAGTATTTCAGTATTTTAATTTAAAAGACATACAGAAATCTTGAAAACAGCTGCAAATGTCTTACCAGCCACGTTTTTCCACAAAACAATGTAAAATGTACAGTACAAAAATATTCTCAGCAGAAAACATTGCTTTGTCTCAATCTGGGCAGAACTTAACATACTGCAATGGCATTTACTGCTACCACTGTTCATGTCCAGCAGAATAATTAAACAAATTGCTAGCAACAGATTTTAAGCAAAACAAAGGCAGCACGAGGGATATGTGACATTCTCTAATTGCTGCAGCAAATGACTATGCTTGGCTTTAGGCAAACCTCAACAATTAGAACTATCCTCAAAAATATACACAGAGCTGTCAGGGGCAGTAGCAAACAGCCATATATATGTTATTGCCAGAAAGTAGAATTGTTGAAATAAATAATCTAAATAAAAGGCCAAGATGCTGCAAGGGTGAGTTTCAAAAGCAACCTGAAAAAAATAACCGGAAAAGCAAGCTGAGATTCAGTTTCCAGTGTCAATATACACAGTATAAGTAACACTGTATTATTACCACTTATTAAACAGCCTTTGCAAACATGAAATCAGCAGGTAGGAAATTCATGGGCACAGTGGTAAGGTTCTGCTAGAGTGCTTCTCAGCATCTCCTGCTGAGCCACGGTAAAGGGCAGCACTGCAAATAAGTCTGCATCCTCTTCTGGAATCCACCACCATTTCTCTAGTGTTCTCAAATGTTAACATTTCTGGGGGTAAAATAAATAAATAAATAAATAAATAAATAAATAAATAAATAAATAAATAAATAAATAAATAAATAAAAAAAATAATTTTTTAATTACTTAAAAAGAAAGTTTATAAAGTGCATGGGCCAGCTCTCAGAAGATGCTTGTTTCTGGTGTTGTGGCAAAGTGCTGAAAATCAATACTGTATCTTAGCAAAGGAAAATTTCAGCCTTAACCTCACATGAAAGAAAATAAGTGGGGCTCTCCCTTCACTTCTGCGTGCTGCCTCCTCCCAGATACTGGGATCAGTGTCCAGGCAGGACCTTCTGGTCAGGGCTGGTGAACCAGAGGGAGGGGTAAAGGGAAGAGAGACCCTGGCAAAGATCCAGGTACAGCTCTTCGCCCACAAACCAGGCAGCTGTGGAAACAGGACTCATCTCTTCTCCAAAGGTGTGAGAGATCCGAGCAGCCTTCCTCTTCACTGATGCTGCAGAGCAAACTGCAAACTTTACATGCCTGAGTCTGGGCAATGTGCAGAGCCATCAAGAAATCAAAATCACGCCAGACTAAAATGCAACCCCTCCAGTTACTTCTCCTTATCAATTAGGACCCGTGGATGCTCAGAGGCTGCTCTGCTGTTATAGTTGAGTTGGTATTTTGCAGAATACAACTGAAAATAATTGCAGTTAGCAGAGCCTAACCAGTCAGGAAAAGAAAAATCAAAAATTAATATATAAAAATGCTTCATTCATGCTATCTCAGCATAATCTACGCTGGAACAGGCACAGAAGAAAAGTTTCCAGTCTAATGCACCATGATCAAAACACGCTCACCATCCCAATGCTTCCTCTCTGAAACTATTCCAGCTGGGAAAGAAAGATGAAAATGTGGCATCTGAAAGGCATCCACGGAGGGCAGTGGATTGATTAGCACAGGAAGATGGCAGCAGCAGCCCTTAGTCTTTGCAGCCTTCCTCTCACCTCACTCAAATGTGACACGGTGAAGGTCGATGAGATGGGGAGGCCATTTCAAACCTGTTTTACTCTGCTTTTGGTATCTCAACATGCAAGCAGGCTCAGAAGTCTAAAGTCCTCATACAGCTGATACAGAAAACCACCAGAGAGCAGGGCTGGATACAAAATCTGTTGGCAGAGCTTGGAAAGCCCTTGGAATCAGCTCTTTTTCATAGATACTGGCACTGTCTATAGATGTTTTTACTGGCCCCACTTGACTTTTTACAGCAAAAGTTGCACTTTATTCTTCTTTAATGGGTTGAACCTCAAAATTTAATCACAAACCTTGCCAGAAAAATACATATCAGAGTAAAATGTGTTTTGTAACACATTTTCTAAACCCACCATAGAGGAGATTTCTTCTCCACTGATGCAGCTTCAGTTGTTCAGGTCTATGTAGAAAAAGACTTCAGAAACATCAGCTCTGCTGTATCTGTTTACTCAGGGCAGGACTTTGTGAATCAGTGTTAAAATTGTGGCTATTTCCTCTTACAAAATAGCTTTGAATAAACCATTCCTGTACCTTCAATACCATAAACAGATAGAAAAGGAAAGCTTTGGTCTGATTCCTGGCTTTGTGTCTTTCTGTTCAGCCTGGTAACACACAGTACATGATGACGCACAATTATGGGCAATTAATTCAAATATCCGGGAAACAAGAAATCACATCTGCAGTTAATCATCTTGTGCTTTTTCCAAACCATAAACCATCTTTACAGGGGAAGAGAACAAAGAGATGAGAGACATGATTAAATGTGACATTTTCCATAAATCGGATGATTCCTACAAATGAGCTGATAACATCAGAGAGCAGCAGAACTTTCCAAATGGCTCCAGTGTTTCTCTGGTGCTCATCATCTCCCCGAGGCTCAGGGCGGGGATGACACCTCTTAGTGACACCCTGCTGCAGAACTGGCCCTGCTAAGCCACGAGGTAATTTCACCGTTCTACTCCAAACCCCACCAATGGCAACCCCCATCAGCGTGGCCAGAATCACTTCCCAGGTGGAACTGTTCCTCCCAGAGGCTGGACTGCAGCCTGTCCGTAGCCCAGCCTGTGATCTCAGGTGTGCGCTCAGGGCGAAGTTTTGGCCCTTTGGAAGGAAAAGGCAAAGCTTAAAGCCCACGGATGCACTGGGTGACACTTTCCAGGTAAACCATTCATCACAAACTCTGCCTTAGGACCAAAATGGGCAGAAGTTGAAGCAGTAAAAGACAACCTTTTTTGTTTCAAAGCAAGACTTGATTTAGCTAAAAAGCTCATGCTTAGAAGGTTAGGAAGTACCATTCAAAAATTAGGTAAACACTTGTGCTCCATGCAAAAGTAAATGAATTTTAAAATTTTTTAAATTTTTTTCAGTTTGGCAAATGAAAAAAATGCCCATTCCAAGGTCCTACTTGGAGGAGTTTTTGTGTTATTATTTTTGCTGTTTTCACCACCACCATGAGTCAGAGCAAACCATTAAACACCGCAATGTTCCTCTACAACTCTAGCTGGAATTTTGCCTCAAAGAACCATTTTCTTTAGATTCAACAAGCTTTATCTCTTTGAAACAACTTCTAACAAAAGGAAAAAAGCCAAGTTTGTGCCTACATGTCAATGTAATATTATTATTCCCAACATAAATTCAGGTTTGTAGTACAAACAACTCAAAACAATTCTGTTAAAGAGAGAGGTAGTTTAGGCGTCAAAAGTTAGGTTTTGGTTTCACTTTGGAAGATACTGATAAAAAAATAATACTTAAAGACAGACTATTGTGATAAGAACAAGGTCATAAAATGTTATGTGCTTGATATTTGTGCTCTAATTTATCAGCTCACAGCATCTGCGGCACAGAATTGTAGAACGACAGAATTATTTATGTTGGAAAAATTAAAAGTCAGCTAAAACCAAACTAGACTTTCCTCACTGCCCAATTTGAGCTGAACTTCTGAAGAAAATGAAGAAAAGATAAAGAAGGAACACGAAGTCATTTTTCTTGAGTGACCACTGACTTTTGGTTGCCAAGCTGAGATTCTGTAGGAGAGTTTTCTTTATCACAGAAGATTTGGTAATTCCTAAAATGGAGAGTCAGCAACTGGGCAAGCAGTACTGCCAGTGACTTTTAAAAGTCTATCAGAATTTTGAAATAACTTATGTATAATGAGACAAATAATTTTATTAAAACTGCTATTTTTAACACAAATAAATACTTTTTTTTAAAATCCAATAATATTAGGATTTTAGAAGACTGGTTGTAAACTTCCCTGCAGTTTCCAGCCACTCCAACATAAAACAGCAAAAAATATGTTAAAAGGAAAAGAATTTACATTCTAAGGTTTTGAATTCACTCTAAATACACGAACTTAATTGTACACTAGGACAGCTACAGATACCAAAAGTTTCAACTGTAGTTGCGTAGCTACCTGTTCATATTCTGTTGTTTGGTCTGGATTTCTTGCAATAAATGTTAGGTGGAAGAAATAAAAATGTAGGAATGGCTATAGATGAATTTACCAGTGCAAATAGAAATCTGTGTTCTAATTGTGGAAAATCCGGAAGAAACGCTGTTCAGTTAGTTTCCTGATCTTCGTGTGTCTTATACCTTGAGGAATCACAAAATTACTGTTGAACAATTATCGTGGTTAATAAGATTAATGACTGAATTGGCCAAGACCCACTCATCATTAAATCCACTGGGGGATGTTAAATACTAAAGAAGTTCTTGGGTTATAATTAATGTGCATGGGCCTGAATGGGACCCCAGCCCATTCAGAGAAGATTTTACAGTTACACAAAAAATTTTGGCATTTGCTTTAATCTGGTTCTGTTCCACACAATCTGTTGAATCAAGTCTTACCTAACTCTGTCCAAACCTGGTGTGTGTCTCCTCTCAGTGACACATCACATGGGGACTGGCGTGGGGACATATTCCCTCTGTTCAGTGACATCAGAAGGTCTTGGCCAGAGCTGTCGACTGAATGAAAAACACAGCAGCATCACGTAGTTCTGGAAACTGAGGATTTGTTATGATTTATTTTCACTAGAAGCTTTTTGATCTCACTGAACCAAGTATTGGCCCTGCTTGGCTGGGGTTTGGTCCCAAGGCTGTCATGCTACACCACTGCACAGCCCAACGAGCAAACATGATAAAGAAACGCTGTTTGTTGTCCTTAGTAACGTTATGGCTTCTTAACTCACTAACACCAAAGCACAGACTCACTCTGACTCTGCCTGCACTGCTGCCTTCTAAGCCATCTCGGAGCCAGGAGGACATCCATAAACCTGGCATTACTCACTAAATGACCAACGACAGAATTTGCTCACCCTGAGCAGCCCTCAGGCAGAGTGTTCATCAGCTGCACACCAGAAGGGACAGAGAAAGCCAGTCTGATCTCTGTACAAGATCCAGTTCTCACTGGCTTCAGGAGAAACAATTCACACAAGAAGCCTGGGTAAAAAAAATGTGCATGAAAGTGCAGAATGCATTAAAATCCCACTCAGAGCCTTAACATCCAAGGCAAAGAGTACCACCCTTCTCACATTCAAATGGGCAAAGTGATGAGAGCCTGGACACCACTGAGGCCAGGAGTACCTGTGGCACCCCCAGTAGTTAAAGTCTGTCAGAGTCTGCGTTTTCCCATGCTGGATCTCAGCATTAACACCCCTTCCACTGCAGCTCCCGGGCTGTCAATCATCTTCTGCCAGAGGTGCTGCTCTTCCCCTTGAGAGTCCATCCAGTCAACCTCCTTACCATTGCTGACACCTGGCAATTGTAAAAACATGAGGGAATTTGCCATCTTAGGAAGCAGTTAGATCACATCACTGCTCGTTTACTACAACGTGTACAAGAGAAATGACAAGCACTTTACACTTCCACCACTTCTACACTGTCCAGGGAGTTGTACTGAACACAGGCAGCTCCTGGAGAGCACCACTTTGTCATTGAACTCCTTCAGGCACATGGGCAGAAGCTCATAAACTTCCCCACGCTGCACCACAAGTTTCCCAACAGAGGAGGAATGGATGCACACCTTCTCAAGGTCACACTATCAGCAGCAGAAACTGCTCCTGGACACAAGCAGTTGACTCCTTCTCCCTGGGATGCTAAGGAATGCTTCCCAAGGTATTCACAGTTCTTTTAGACCGTGCAGAAGTACAAATGGGCACACAATTTTTGTGTCTCACTCAGTGGAGAAAGAACTAAATCATCTACAGATTATCTACATGTTGCCTTTTCTCCATTTTCAAATTCCACAACTTCCCATATATTTTCAAAACACTTAGTAACATTTCTGTCCTTCCTACATGTGAATCACATGAGGTAAGGAAAGAGGAGAGAAGAATAAGACAAATAACATGAGTCAGATGGGTCCTTACCATTTCCAGTGCTCAAACGGACACCTCCCAGGAAAATATTACTGGAAAGCGACTCCTTGTCCCACACGGTCAGTTCCAGGCACACATTCCGTATATCCCTTGAATTCAAGCCACTGAAAGCAAAGGTGTGATTCCACTGGGGGTTCACGCTCTTTTTCACTACGGGAGTTTTGTGTTTTGTAGCTTTGCTGTCATCCGGGAGCAGGTATCTGAGAGACGAAGAAAAGGAAAATGAATATGTAAATGGATTGTCACATAATATCCACAAATAATTACAACAATGTAGAGACTCAAATGGGATCAGGACCCCATCTCCTCACTGGTATTAAGTTAAGCATGTACCTCAAGTTCTTATTTTGCATTTGTGCTCCAGTCCAGTAGCTACAGTCTCAGTTAACCTAAGCAGAAATTGGAATTAGGTCTCCTTGCCCCAAGTATCAACCACAAACTTTTTGTTTCAGTGAGGCTCAATATAGACATAGTCATAAAAACATTGGCTAGAAGGGACCTCTGGAGTAATCTTGTTCAGTGTCCCTCTCAAAGCACTAGAAGAGATCGTCAAGAAAGAAATGAAAATTACCTTTTCTACTTGAAATGTATGAGCTGAGTGATAGTTTTAAACACACCAGAAGATCAAGATAAATTCTAAGGTCCACCAGGGAATTAAAGACAGGGTGTTTCCTATGGCCCCCATTTAGTAGCAACACTCAAGCCACTACTATGAACTAGAACATATCTAGAAATCAGCAAGTCTGAAAACTAGCATTCAGAGCAAAAACTGGCAAAGAAAAATGTTTTAAGGTATCTATTACTTCCTAAATGTAACATTTATAATGTATTTGTGAGAACTCCATTATAATGAGATATGCAGGAATATGTTCATTTTTTTCAAACACAAGCATTCTGTGTAGTTTGGATTTTGAATGTCAAACACAAAATGCTGCCTATCTAATAAAAACAGGCATATATTGTCATAGTGTGTAAATTTTTTGTGTACCCACATGCTTATAGGCACGTGACACAAATCTTAAATTAGATCTAGTGCAGTCATTAAAAACGGGGAGAAAAAAACGCACAAACCCCTTCACGAAAGTATCAGATGTGCCTCCTGATTTCACTGCTGTTAAATTCTTTGCTTCTTTGATGAGGACTTCTAATATGCCTCCAGATGGCAGATGAGAATCTCCTTTTTTTCCTTTTTTGAAGCCTCTCTTTCCTATGCAGAGAACAAAGTTGCAAAAACACGATCGGAAATTATATATACACCATAAGAGCAATTTGGAAATGTAAATTGTCTTGGCTAGATTTTTAAAAGTAATTTATTGCAATGAGATTAAAGCATTTCTTTTTAAGGCAGGGGCAGAAAAGTCACTCCATATTTGATAAAGAACTTGACCAAGGACTAACTAGCTGGTCCTTGCAGGATACAACATGCTTTGTCTGAAGCCCTGTTCCAATGTAAGTATTTGTGCATTGCTACGCTGAACACCAAAAATTGCATGCCCAGGAAATCCTGCCCTCTTTGCAGAATCCACTTCTGTCCCAAAGCTCAAAGTCCAAAAAGAAGGCAAATGTATCCTGTGTGTGGGGATGCAGTGCTCCTCAGGGACTGTGGCAGAGGGCTCGGGGCTCCCTGACATGCTGCTGCTTCCAAACAGCAGCACAAGGACATGGGCACCTGCTGCTCCTGCTGCTGCTGCAGGTTCTGAGAAGCTCTTATCAGCAGGGATTGTATACACTGACTCAGGCTGAAAGCATCAGGAAAGGAAAATCAGGAGTGATGTAAAATGTGCTGATTTTAAAAAATGCAGACAGTGTATCTGGACAGAGCTGATAACAATTAGAGAGCAAACCTTGAGAAAACCTTGCTGCTAGCAGAGGGAATATCATCTATCATTAAAAATAAAAATAAAAGAAAGGGAAAAAAAGAAATCTAATCTACCAAATGCAAATGCTAACAAGCAATACTGTCACTAAGACAGTGATATGTGTATGTCTGGTGTAGCCATGTGCACTCAGGTGCTACCCAGTGCTGCTCTCACTTCAAAGGATTGCCGTTCCTTATGCTGCAACAATGCAAAGAGATAGTAACTCTTTTCCCTCGTTCATTGCTGTTGAAAGTAATGGCTCACCCTAAAGAACTCAAATAAGATTTTGCAGGACTAAATTACAGCAGTAATACAGTAAGACTGAGCAGAGGAAAAGCAGTGTGAAAAAAGGGTGAAAATGAGGAGGCAGTTTAAGGTGAATTGAGCATGAAGAACTAAGTCTATTACTTGATCAGCAAAACACTGTGTAGAACTAGCTGAAAAAGGAGCTCTTAGACTACAATGCAGACAATCTATTCCTCTGTGGCTGCCCTTGATCATGTTACCTAATGTCTGGATTTTTTTAAAAAAATTAAGTCAGAGCCATGCACTGACTGCATATTCCTCTTCCTTTCTCTCTCCTTAAGTTCAGTGTAGGAGAAAAGGATGGAGCAAAAGAAGCATACTCATGGTTCAGAATTTCCACAGATAAACACAACTATCAAAGCCAGGTTGGATAAGACCTTGAGCAGCCCAGTCTAGTGGCAGGAAGGGTTGGGACTAGATGGTCTTTAAGGTCCATTCCAACTCCTTAACCTTCTGTGGTTCTATGAACGAGTATATTTAAGTATGATTTCGATCTCCACCAGTACCATTACTTCACCCCAGGTGAGGATTTTTAATACCTCATCATATGCTGCCATTAATGTTTGGTTTACCTTGGAACTGCCCCAGAGGAAGCATCAGGTTTCTGTCTGGGGGAATATAACGTAAAACCACAGTCAGTTCTCCTTTGTACTGAAGCCCAAAATCTGTCACAACCTCCACCTGAAGAGAAAACAAACAAAACAGAAATCCAGCCCAGGTTAATCATTCACCTTCTCTTTTTAATTTTAATTCTGATTAAAATTCTGAAATACATCAATATATTAATATAATGTTTTAAACACTTAAACACATCAAAATATACCAGCCCACTTTCAGATAATTAAACATTCCAAACTGAAGGCAATCACATTTTAGAAAACTTTCTGAGCTAGGGAATGCAGGCTCTCAGAAAAATAAACCCATGTGGCATTAGACACTGTTCAGTGAACACACAGAGGAGGGAGTTATCTAGCATGAGTAAGTGAAGCAAACCAACAGCAATAAAACCTCTCAAACTTATTTCTGAGCATATAAACTATAACTGATTTAAGCTGATAGTCAGCCCTTATTTCCACCAATCAGGATTTAAAATGTAATTATTTTCATGGATTTTAGAGGAGTCATTCCTGAGTCACTCTTTGAATAGATGTGTGGGGAACGAAGGTAAGGGAGAACAGAGTGCAGCTTTGAAACAGAAAAAGACTGTTATTCCCAGTGTCCTTTTCTTTTTCTACACAGCTACTATTTCTGCATTTCTACATCTTTTTTTAATAAATGTTTATATCTTACCCAGAAGAATGCAATCAGTGCTCTTCAGACCATCCTTGTTAAAATAATATTAGGCCTTCACTGGCAGGGTGTTGAACTTCCATTCACATTGTAAGAAGTTGGAAACTACAATTTAAAAGCCTTGGATGTAACACGGAGAGATCTAACTTCACTGATGGGACTGCTCAGATGATTGGAACTGCATGGTCCCTTCAACCCAAACCATTCTGTGATTCTGTGATATGGTTTCTGTACATGCTTCAGTGCTTAGGTTTGGGTACAAAGGAACAAACCTTCCTGATCTCTTTAGAGGGACATGGATAAAGGGAGAGGATCCTCCAGCACTGCGAGCACACACCGAGGCACCACACAAGCTTTTAAAGAACTGTTTGTAAAGGAACGTCTGACCTGTGAATGTATTTCTCTGAGATTCATTCAGCTTGTTTCCTGACTCCCCATGAAGGTCAAAATTCTATGACCAAGAGAAAACAAGCAAAAAACCCCCACCAGAGCTCCATACCGTGTATGCAGAGTCTGCATTGCCTTCACCTCACAGATGCCAGGCTGAGGCACTGACCACGTTCCCTGGGGCTGAGTCTGCACCCAAGGATGGGACAGAGAACAAAACAACTTTAGTGATAGCAACAGGGCCCTTTTGTGACTTGGAAGTATTTTTACAGCAACACAGGCACTGCTGTATTGACTGAGCAAACGGGTCCTGTCTCACACCAGTGACCAGTGCCAGCTGCTGCAGCAAAGGACTAAAGAAAACCTGTACGAAATGGCTGTGGAATAATTTGCACATCCACATTTTGCCAGTCAGGCAGCTCAGTTATGGTCTAAACTAGGCAAGTTTAGGATCAAGTTTCCCATAAAGGCATGAAAGGTTATTTTTTATTTAGTTCTACTAGTGGACAAGCAATGGTCTCAGTTCTGATGTCAGAAAAAATTTGTCAGCCTCTCCCCCAAGCCCACATACAACATGACTCTATACTCTGTCCCCTCTTCAGCCACAGAAATATTTTCTCTGCTTTTTCTGACTTAACCACACTCCTCTTGAAAATAGATCTCTCAGTGCTCATAGAAGAAACACGTCTTTAAGTCTCCAGCCTTTTCTCTAAAGCAGCCAAATGATTCATGATAAAACAAACAAAGCACTGTAATAAAACCCAGAAAATGTTTGACTGCCATTCCTCCATTCCCGTCTCTATCAGACAGTCTGTATAGGAGAACAGTGTGTATTTTGTGTGAATATTAGCCAGTGCTTCTTTTTTGTTAATTCAAAAAATAATAATTGATTTTTTAAAAAATATCATTCTTGCTGATCAAAAACTTTAGCAGCATTTTAAGTTTAGAAACATTATTGGTAATGACTTAGGAGGCAGACAAGAGCAATTCTGTGTTTGCTTTCTTTGACAGTAAAAGAAATAATTTTAAAATCCTTTTAATGGGTTTGGAAATAATCCAACAACACCTTCCAGCTAGACTGGCTAAAATGTTTAGTGCCTGATTATTTATTTTCCTGAGCAGGAGAGATTCATTACTTTTTTAGTTATTTTCCCCTGTTAGGACTGAAAGAAATTACCTAGAAATTAATTATACAGCAATCAGATCCATCTCCCACCTGATGGAAAGGCAAAAATCAACCATACTCTCCTGATACCCCAAATATAATACAATTTCCTTAAACGTAATGAACATAGAAAAACCAAGTCATCTAGTCAATCTTGACTACATTTGCTGCATACCACATATTTTTTTGCAACTAGAAAAACACACTTTCTTAAATGGCAATGTAAAAAACCCCTGGAGCTCCTGGGGATTGTGGCTGCTGCAGGAGCAGGCAAGGCAGAAGCCTTTAATCCTCTAGTTTACAGCAACTCTTTGAATCTCTTCCAAAAATAAACACTTTTGCCAAGGCAGGGCAGCCCTGGGCACAGAAGTCCCCCATTCCTTCGCTAAGGACAGGGCATGCCTTGATTTCAGGTTTCACAGACCAATTAATCTGCTGCCTGAGAAGCCTTATTTTGAGCCTTTCTAGTTAAGGTGAATGAGAAATTAAGAAGTCATTATGTCACATCTGAAAGGTGTAAAACACTTTGAATTGAAAAAAAAGGCTTGTTTCTTTAATAACCTGTTAAGGGTTGGGTAGGGAGAATGGTAGGAAAGTTCTTTGTTTTATGTGCTATTTTAAAAAATTAATGTATTTACTTGGTAATTTTTAAATTGGAGTTTATTACAGGATGAACTTATGGTTTATTTAAAAGCTTTTCTTGGTTATTAATTTTAAGTAGCGAATCACATGTGAAGTTTTCATGAAGACTTTAAAACCACTAAGCTTTTGCTGAATTAAGAACAAAGAATTATTTTTTTGTTGTTGTCATATGAGACACTTATAAAGTCCTGCTTTATAAACAAGTTCCAAAGGAAAAAAATAACTAAGTCTTGCTAATTCTGCTTCACAGCACTTTCACCAGTCCTGGAAAGCCTTACCTTGGGCTGGAGCACAAACCACTCATCGCCCTGATTCTCAAAGTTCCAGGAATCGAATGGAATTTCCACTTCCCCAAGGAAGCTGTTGCGTCCAAATCTGTCATAGTGCCAGACAGAAAGCTGGAGGGTCCTCGTTTCCAGCTGGGAGTGACTGATGACATACTACCAACAGAAGAGGAGAAAAAGAAACTCTCAGAATAAGCAGAAATAATATTTTCCACTGAGCCTTTTACAGCTCTAGCTGAGCTTCACAAAACCCACAGCAGCTAACAAATGGAGCATGAAAGAGAGATTTGTTTTCCTGGCAAACATGATTGATCTAGCCAGAAAGCTCATAATGTTAATGTGAAATCTTTCTATACTGCATCCAGTGATAATTTATGTTACTATCACTATTTTGGCTCTTTTTTGGTATTAATTACTGGGTATTTATGACTATAAAGTAAATTATTATGCTTAAAAATATGATCCTGTTAATTCCCCACAAGTCTATGTAAAAGAAGCAGATCAACATGAAGGTTGGTAAAAAGAAGAAACCCCACTGGTCCTTTCATCCCTAAAGAGAGTCTGCTGAACACTGCTTTCCAGAAAGCATCCTCTCATTTCCAATTTTGTCTTTGTAGCTTACAAAGAATTGTTCTGAAACACGTACAGCAGCATCTGCAAGGCATTCTCTGGGCCTATCAGCAACCATTGTTGAGTTTGAAAGCTACTAAAAAACTCATCTCTAGCTATTAATACATCAAAGCTATTAAAAAACTAGCATTGTAGTCTAGCAAATACACAGAAAATTATAAACATCTGGAATTTTAGCTCTGCACACTCTGCTTTTAGCAAAAAGCCCATTATTTCCCTGACATTCACCCTTCTCCTAGTGTTAGCTGAAGAGACCCAGATGTCTTATTTTTGCATCAGGAACAATATCTGGACATAGAAAAATAACTCTCCAAAAGCTGAAACAGTCAAGTCAGCTGGCTAATTCTGTACAGATATATCTACAGTGCTTAATCCTAGATGCCACTGTGAGAAACATATTCTGCAGCAATGGAGTAAAAGTCAAAGCGGGAAGGTACAAGACAGATTTAATTCTTTTTCTTTTCTTGTTTTAACAGGATTTTCAGTTGGGGTGAACAACTCTTCCTTACCTACCTACAATTCAAGTAAGCCCCTTCTGTTATAACCCGTATTTTTGACAAACTCCTAGGTCCTATCCTCACCCAGCAAATGTGTTTAGTGCTGTATTACTTGATAAATAAAGTTTAGTACCTTCTTTTTCTCCAGTTCAGGCAAGTCTTAACTTTGCTCTATGCCATTTAAAAATGAGGCTATAAAAAGGCTCTCCCTTGGCAAGCAGTCTGGCCAGACTGAGCATGTGTGCCTGCAAAATGGTTTTGTAGCCAGGCTAAGCCAAGAACACCAGCCAGGGAACATCTGTTTGCCTCTATTATAGGAAACTTACTTAAAACATAACAAAAATCTAAAAAAAAAATAAAAATTCAGGAGAAACTGAAGAGTTTCTGGCCCCATGACAGCCTGCTGGATAACTCTCCAGTTGATAGGAAAGGGATTCACCAGGAGCCTTCAGGTCAAGATGCCAGAGAGGCAGTGAAGGAGCAGCAACTCCACCTTTCCCACCTGCACCACAGAGCCAGGGAGGGGAATGAGCAGCTTGTGAGGAGCTCAGAAGGATTCAGCCTCTCTGGTGGGGTGGGTAAAGGGCAAGGAAGGAGAGTCTGGGCGCAGTGTCCTCAAGCACATCAAGTCCATTGCGACAGAAAATGAACCTCACCACAGCTTTTTAATAAAACAAATAGTGAAAGAGTTGTTGGCATTTTCTTATCGAAGTTAGCTCTGCTTTAGAAATAAGTTAAATCTTCCAGAAGAATTCAGATCTTACTGCAAAATGTTATTTTCTCTTCAAAATGAGTTAGGCAGGAAGTTCTAATCTCGCTTTACTTCAACATGAGGCATACAAAATCTTTAAGGTGCTTCTAACAATACTAAGCTCAGGATAGATGGGAACATAAACAGTTTTGAAAGAGATCTATGGAAACTATTAGAATTTTTAACTGTAAAGGGGAGAACCAAACAAACCACTTCCTTAATGCTGAAGGCCAGAAGTTGCAACCCGTAGGTTTACAGGATGCTTTTGCTTAAACACCTTCCCTTTTGAGGCATCTCTTCCAAGTTCTAATCCCTATACTGGTACATGCATAGAAAATACCCATGGCACAAGAGAAACATTCATCACAGCTTGAGAGAGACACTGTTCTCACCTTCAGCATCTCATTAAATTCTGGGTTGGTGCTGTTACTTTTGATTTTGGTCTTGCGCTTACTTTGGCGGGACTTATCAGGCAGAAGGTAGGCTTTGACATACCTGCAGAGCAAAGATAAAATCATTAGCAAGGAATAGAAAATGGCCAGTTTGAGCAAAGACCTGGCATTGCTGCATCAGCAACACATTTGAGGAAATTAATTTTTGCAGTATAAACTGTGTAAACATGTAACAGAGAATAGGCAAAACACAGAGAGGTATGGCCTTTACCTACAAATAGAGCAGAGTTAGTCAGGTAAGATCAGAATAACAAAAGGCAGAGCTAAATTAATTTCCTTATCCTCAGAAATGCAGCAGGCTTTCCTAACAATTCCCCTTTTGCCATATATGATTACTGACTGGTCACGTGACACAATACACACTATAAATGCAAGAGAATTAAAAACTTTGTAATTAATATACCATAGATTAATCATGATTAGAGACACTAATTGTTACTTTCTGGTGAGAGAGTTTACATATTATATTGAAAACTATGATGAGAAACTTGGAAAACATGGTACTTGCAAAGTGAGCGTATGGACCCATGAAAGTGAAGTTATTCCATCAATCCCTGCCTCCAAGACATCATTCTTCTCATATACTTAAGTTTTGATTATAGAAGTAAAGGAAATTCGATTCTGTGTGCCCATTCCTTCGTATTTTTTGCCTTTTACTATCAAACAGGTTGATAATTTAAATAATTTTGTTGCTTCCCCAGTACAGGCACATGTTGCCCTAAGAAGCACACAGAAAATGCCCTTCCCACAGGGAACCCAAACCCAACCAGCACCAAAATGCTGCTGGTAGCAACTGGATCCTGTGAGTTCCCAGGCTCGAATCCCAGCCCCTGGTTGCAGTCAGGGTGGGGTGTGGTGGGGGACATCCCCAGCAGGGCTTAAGGAAATTCCTCTCTGTGCTTACGGGTCGGTCCTTTGCTTCCTCTCGTCTGCAATGGCCAGGTTCCTGCAGCTCCTCACCAGGATGTTGAGGGCACCTGTTTTGTAGATGTAGCTGATGTTGAGGAGGATTTCACCGCTGACCTTCACGTTGCCATAGTCACCAGTTTCACTGTATACACTCATCATGCTGTTAATGCTCGTCTGGAGGGAACAGAAAAAGAGCTCAGAGGCTCACATTCCTCTTTTCCAAAACCTGCGCTTTTTTTCATAAAGCTTCAGCCTTGCAATATTGTCACACTTGTTAGGACTTGCTATGGAAACAGATCTATCACAGAATAGAAATACTATGATTTGGTGTAAAGGGAATAAAAATTGTAGTTAATAGTAGTTTAAATGTCTAGACAGATCTTTTTCCATGCAAGACTCAAACCTATTTATAAACATGACTAAATTTAAATTACCACCTTTTAATTAATGTATGAACTGAAGAGCAGACAGGTTACATAAATTGTAAGCTCATGTAAGTTCCAAGAAGAAAAAAAAAATCACTTCTCTGGCTCAGTTGGTCATCTAATTTTTACTGAGTCTCATAAGACAACTGCTGACAGAGCCCTAAGGAATATTTATAAGGATGCTTTCCATAATGGAGATAGTTTTAAACCATATTTATTTGAAGTGACACCTGTCTCTCATTAACAATTCTAAAAGAAGGAGCAAAATTCAATCCCCACCCCGTTTCAGCAAATTTTGAAAAGTCAAAAAAATTTTAGCAATAATACCACAAATTTTTCCACTACAACATAATATATCACACCTCAATCCTTTTTCTTCACACCCAATGAGAATTCCCTCTTCTGAAAGTTTACAATTAGGAAAGAACTGAATGTTTTTTTTAAAAAAACTAGAGAAATATGCACACTGCCAGAACCAAAAGCATTCAAGAAATCTGGTGCATATTTTCTTTTGCGTTATTGAATAAGATTGCTCAAAAACCTGTGTAACCTTCTAAACTCTGACACACAGGAACCTTGCAAGACACACAGGTACAGTCTTCAACAAAGAGGGAGCAAGGAGAGAGAAACCTTAAAAGCAAGCTAGAGCAGAGGATTCTGGAGAACTCACAGTATCACCATCTGTTTCGGGCACATTTAAATATGTCCATTTTCTGTCAGAGCCTTCTGGGGAGTTCTTTAAAGAAGGCAGTGCAAAAAATCAAGAGAAAAGAGCATTAGATTGCTGCAATAAGAAAGAATAAGTGCAGTGAGAAATATGTATATAGAAAGGTAAAGTATTTTGTATTGCAAAGCCATAGTGAGAAGGAAACAAAAGGTATCACCAGGTCAGAGAAATGCTCTGTTTTCCTTACACTTCAAGTACTGAAGTTCAAAGTAATTACATAGAAATGGGGTAAACTCTGTATCAAAATTAACAAGTTATGTTTTAGAACAGCAGCTCAGCAGGTTTGGATTCACACTGGATCACATTTGGATTTGTTCTCATTTACATGTCTATGTCAACCCTCCCTGCAGCCAGTCAAAAGTTAATCATTCCTGGATTTGCAGCACCAGTGCCTTTGTAAGAAAGGGCAGTTTCTCTGTGGAGTTCATGAGAATAGATGGTAAATGCACTAAAATGTTGAAACATGTCACTCTGGGGAAAAAATACAGCAATTGATTATCGGGGGACACATTTTCCCTCCTCTAGAGAAGGGTCTCATCAACTGTGTCTCTATCCATCTCCTGCCTGCCAGCTGCAGGGGAGAGAGAGCACAGTCCAGGGAAGGAGCCTCACAGACAGAATTGGTTTGTGACAAAACCCAGCTCTCCACGCACCCCGCCCAAGAGCCCTGCAGCACAGAAGACTCAAGGGATAAACAGTTCTGTGTCAATATGGTAAACAACAACAGACAGGAGAAAATGTTATTTATATAAGAGATTATTACCCATCAATTTAATTTTATACCCCATGTAGGAATAATAAACAGCAAAAAAAAAAAAAAGTGGTTTTAATGGGTTTCTGCTGGCTTTCTTTATCCTTAATTAAGAAAAAAAAGAAAGGAAGAAAAATGCTTGTCCTTTTAATCCCTTTTATAATTGTCTGAAATTCTACTAACAGGACTGGTTAAAATTACACACACCAACCAATGTGTCATAGTTCCTCCTATTCTTAACATGCCTGGAGCTAAATTCCAGCCTTTACCATTTATACATTTCCACCTCTAGAATACATGAAAATATCCTTGGACACTGTTAGGGAACTTAACCAATCCAGTAGGTGCTAAAAATGCCTAAATGATCCCTGTAACCACTTGTATGCCCACTTAAAAAAAAAAAAAAAAAAAAAAAAAATAAAAACAACCAACCAAAAAAACCCCAAGGTTTTACCAGTACAAGGAGGTGGATGAGCTGTTTGCTGCTCCGAACAGTTCCTTCTCTAACCCAAATACTTTTATCCTCAATCTTTATGTATGTAGGCAGCAAGGGATAAATGACTGGGGGAAAAAAACCATGACAGAAGATCCCAAACAAATAGATGGCCCCTGACCCTTGCATTTATGTAAGCACAATTTCTGAATTGCTTACAAACCACAAAGAAAATCACACAAATTTAGTAGAATTTGATATACTTCACTTTTTGCCCTCCACCCCCAGACTCTGCTCTGTAGCATTTACACTGGACATTACATACACTAAATGTAAAATCCCTAAGAAATATATTCCAGTCTAGTAAGCAGCAAAACCAACCACATACGAAGGATGCAGAGTCTCATTTTGGTACAATATAATAAGAATTATATTTTTTTTGCATCGTATCTTATTGCTGCAGAAAAGCACAGGAACTCTTGCTGATGTGGCGGGTCTTGAAAACACCACATAAATATGTGGAGGATGAAGGGAAAACTGAATTCACAGTTCATGCATTAGCATTGGGATAACACCAAATAAAAGAATAACAGTGAGATACAATTTCTCTTCAATGCCACTTTCCACTTCCATTTTTCTCACTCATATTGCAGGTAGATCTCAAATGTCTTTTACCCCTTGTGATATTTCTTTCTTTTCCTCAAATATTCATTGTAAGACTAGCCATATTTATTTTAAATTCTCAGATTCAAAAAAAAAAAAAAGAAAGAAAAGAAAAAAGCAGTTAGAATCTACTGTTCATTAATAATATTATTTCAGTGTGACTAAATAGTACACAGTCATTTGACAGTGCATGATAAAAAAACATACTGTGCAAGAAAGCTCAAAGGCTTAAAACAATCAAAGTGAAGGTAAAAATATGATGGAGAAATGTTAGCAACACACTTAAGGGGAATAAAGAAATGAACCTGTAGAACTGACCTGCTCTTGCAGGGAGAAGCAGCTGGCCATTCACAACTTTGCCCTTAACACTGCATGCAGTGACATTAAAAATCATGTCATGGTGAATGAGGAGAAACGGGAGCATTGAGATGTGAGATTATCTCAAACCTACAGCACTGGAAAAGCTGCCCTTTGCTGAAGAGAAAGGTCAGAGTGAAATCCACAGCAAAGGACAAAACCCAGCACACGGACAGAACGCTGCCTGAAGCACAGAGGGGAGGATCCCTAAATGCAGCTCCTTAATTAGCGGCCTAACAGAGAGAGCATTTAAGCCCCTGCAACCCTGCCATCAATATTCAGAGGAAATAAAAATTATTCTGTCTGTAAAATCCTCAGGACCAGCAAACTTTGGAGGCTGAGAGTCCCTGCCAGCCTTGGCTGAGGGGCTGTGATTAGCCCAGGGCCAACAGGCTACAGGTGCACGAGTCTGATGGGGTGTGAAGAGCTGCACTCTCTGCTGTTTCTGTTTCTGGGAACTGCACAAATCAGAGGGGAAAATGGTGTGGACACGGCCAGATCTAAGCCATCAGAATGCTCTGTGATGTTGATATTCTCAGTCCTCTCTCTTCCCCTTGTAAGCCAAGCTTAGGTTCAGCCAACTCCATTTCTGAGGGATCAAGAGCTTCACTGGGGATTCCCTCAGCCTTGCTCACATGGAGACTAATGGGGTGCAACCTGCAAAGGACAGTTCTTTGGTTGTTATAGTCAGAATTTTCTCTTCCCTTTTACTATTCAGGCTTGTCATCTTTCGTCCTCTTCAGCACTCACACTCTACCTAGGGTTTGCTGCAGCTTCATTCTGTCCAGAGCTATTCTTAGACACAAGTCATAAAGAAGAGTGGCCAGAGAGGACTCTCTGAAGATATTATCAGTTGCCCACAGATCCCAAAAATGAGGTACACAGCAGATAGTAATAAACTAGACATGTTAAAGGCTGCTTTTATCATCTATTTTCTTGCCCAGTGAATAACAGACTGCATAATGAACAGCAGAAGGTTTTTATACCAATATTTTTGCACTTCAAAAGCTCCCGCTGCCATCAGGTGCAGTTATGCTTTTATTGTCACCCAAAATCCCCAAGCATGTCCTTCCTCACTGTAAAGGTAAATACCTTTCAGATGTGGATGGGTTAGCAATCATGCCACGAAGAACGGGACAAGCTGGGTTGGGGGATGGACAATGATTCCATGGAAGTGGGATGAATGCAAACACACAGACAAGTGTTTGTGTCCCAAGAACCTAAAAAATCAGAAAGTGTTTTGAGAGGGAAGATCCCCCCACAACCTTGTTCTCTTTGTTTCAGTTTAATGAAGATCACGTGCTTCTCTGCAAAGCCAAGAACTCTCACACTGCAAACACCTCTGGTTTGCCTTCTCCACATGTAAGCTTGATAACAACCTAAGCACATGAGGAAGTCTGCTAATGAATATGGAAAATAGTTTTCTCTTTCCATGCCCTGCAGAGAACAGCATTTTAGCTTTGAACAGCATTAATAATATAGGAGAAAATCTATCTGAATGTTAAAAGATGTTTCTCAAGTGTAGAATGAAAGATGAATGTGATAAGTGATATGGAGTTAAATTCCTTTTTGGAGGAAATATGGTTTTTTGTGGAAGGACAGTGCATGTTTTCTACTCAGGATCTTACTGTTGATAATCCACTTGTCATGTGTTCATGCTTTCTTGGATAATGAGAGGCCACTATGTCATCGATATCTTCTTCTGTTTCATCCACATAACCCTAAATGACAAACAGGCATTTTAGTTGTTGTGTTCTGCTCTGTATTGGGTCAGCCTCTGTCACTTAATTTTGTTTCACAAGTTTTCCACTTTAGGAAGATGGTGCTGGATGCATTCAAATTTTATTCTGTAGAGGAATTTTGATTTACATTTTCCACATCTTTGCACAGACATAGAGCATAAGAGGAAGAGACTGCTGTGGTTTTAGGATTCAATTGTTTAAGAACTGAAAATCTTCACACATACACTTCATGTCTTATCATATCAAGCCCGTTGACGAGAATTTAAAAAATAATTACATTTTTGTATTGTTTTAGTAACTAAAAATGTGAGAAATCAGTAATTACACAGCTTCATATAGGTGCTTGAGTTTTAATAAGCAAGACTGAAGTTTAGTATCTTTAACCTATATACAGAAAGAAGTCATTTTTGTTGTTTAAAAACAGCAATAAAGTAAAATCTAAACCACATCTTTAGATCTGATTGATGGTCCTAATGGGATTCTTAGCTTTTACTTAAAATAACAGGAAAAAATGCCAGCAGGCAATTATCATCCTATTAAGTATAGCTTGGAAATCTCAGGTGTTTCCTTAAACCTTTTGGCAGGTGTATTTTGAACCACTTTGCTTTTACTTTTAATGGAAGTCAAATGTTCCACTTCCTTATGTCTGCTTTGCAGCTATAGGAACCTCACCTTTTGACCTACCTCATTCTCTATTGCTTAGTTGCTCTCACTCTTTGAAACTAAACAGAGAAATGCTGTATTCAAATTCAGGAGTCTCAAAGACTTCTGTGCGAATCAGCAAAAAAAGAGCAAGGAAGAAAGGCTGTGGAAAGTTGAATTGTCACAGTTTACATTAAAAGATCTGCAGCATATTTGCCATAATTTATGTAAAACTGGCTGTTACATCTCTTCTCCTTTGCTCCAGTGGCTGAACTGATATGAAACCAATTAAAAGTGATTTTCTATTACTACTTTCCAATTGTAACTGCATTTTTAATATTGAGCAGAGGGAAATTCGGACAAGCTATCACAAAATTTACATACTGAAGCAAACACTTCTCTTAGCTTCATGTTCTTACCACGAGCTTGCTTTGCTGGCCTCTTACCTTTTTAATCTATTGAAGGCACTGTTATCACCCCACAGAAAAAAAAAAAGCAGCAATAGATACTTTATGCTAAATAAAAGGAAAAAGCCTTGGAGACCTAGGCACAAAAAAGCAAACTATTTCAGGGAGACAGACAGCTAAATCATTCAAAAGTAAAATCTCTCAAAAATCTGAAATAAAACAAAAAAGCCCCCAAACCCACTACACCCATCATTTCCCCTCCCCCCATTGAGTTTAGATGTCAGGTGATGTAATCTAGTTTTAAATTTGGCACAAGAATACACAGTTTTCTCACTTGCCCATGGAGCAGGAAGAAGCAATTCTTGTAATACACGCAAAACTCTTTCCTTTGCACTATTGTAGGCATACCAGTGAACTTGAAAATAAACAATGCTACATTTTTACTGCTAAATAATTAAATAAAGGGGGAAAAAAGTAAGGCAACATCTTCAGATTAGGGTGTTTCAGGTCTAGACAGTGAAATACTGACATTGCTTCACAAAGCCCTAACAGCTGAATACCAATTTTGGTCTGCAAGCAGAAATGTAAAACTTTTTTTAAAAGGTTACTGTTTAACTTATGCTGTTAATTTACTTTGCACCACGACGATTATATGTCTCAGGAGGTGTTACAGAACTGCAACTACTTAATTGGTTGGTGTTATTAGCTTTTTAAAGTTGGGGCCAGTGGATATTAATCTTGTGGTCTCCAGTAGGGGCTATAAAATGCACGTCACCCAATTACTCCTAGAAAAGCAGCTGAGCATGTAATGAACGCTGCTTGGTCAGGAATTCAGCACACACCTCTCTAGATGAGGTGCTTACACTTGAACACAGCACTGGATTCAGCTGGTTCCCCGTGCTCCTTGATAAATCTATACCTCATCATGTGGGTTTTGGAGCCTGTCCCTTTTCACTATCAAAGGCAATACTAAGTTAGAGAAGCAAAATATCCACTCAGTTTTCCAGCTGATTTCTCTGTATGTATAATGGGTTTCCCTGATAAAGTGGGAAAAAAGCAGCAAAAAGCCTTTTCCCATCCTTTCAGCTGATAAACTACAGCAATCTGCATATCCTACTGACATGTGGCATCTCCCGTACCACTGCTGTCAGCTTCCAACTGAAGGATCTCAGCCAGAAGAAAAGGAGGTCTAACTCCAGCTTTTCTCAGGCTCCAGGAGCTGTTGTTACCCTCATCAGACACCTTTCTTTTTGTCTCTCACATGCAAGCATCAAACTGAATTCCAGCAGGAATACAGCTTTTATCTCAAACCACTGCATCCATAATGAATACAGGACAAGACTCTGAAGGACTCCTGTGGGACAAACTACCCTAAATAAATATGGTAACAAAAGCTGATGAATGCAATCAGTTCATTTCATAACGCAGAGAAATCAATCCATTTCATAAGGCGAGGATATGGGTAGAATCAGAGATCTGTGACTCCTATTACAAACGAATTTTAAAGGAGAATCAGCACTGTCACAGACTCCAGAGCAGCTAAATCCAGGTAATGCCACAAGAGAGGTCTCCCGTGGTAGCAGAGAAGCTACAGAGTTGCAGAGTTGCAATCTGAAGTTTCATTCAGAGTCATCAAGAGAGAAATACAAAACAAAATCTCTGATTCAGAGGACAAAAACCAAAGAACAGAAAACTTCTCTGGATTTGTCATCTCTGGCAGCTGCCTCAGAGAAATATATGAGTTGTAACTGTCAATTAGAGCAGAGAACAGATATAAATAAAGTCTGCATTTTTTATTTTGTGCTTTTCTTCTGCAATATTTTCCAGCTTCTTAATAAAGAACACATCCTTTATTACAATTTGAAAATAAACCACTTATTTTTGAAGTTTTTCTTCCACCAACATCTGACACACAGGAGGGTCTTTTGTTAATTCCTCAAAGAGTAACCCAAAGCAATGCTGCAGGCACAGTCTTTGACTGCTACGAATCCAAGAAAAGATGGAAATCCCAGCACATTTATTTTCTACCAAGACTGAAACATCAGCTGTACACGAAGGGGAGACATCTGCCATGACAACAGGCAAAATGTATAAACTACAAGCACACATTTGGAAACTTCAGAACAAACTGGGATTAGATAAAGAACTATTTAATTAATTCCTTTTCCCCTTTATGCATATTTAATAATCTTGGATGTTTTTTTATAGCATTGATGCACATCTGCAAATTGCCTATCTTGAATATGTGCATAAGAGGAGATGGAAGTTGTGAATCACTTCAGGAAAAGCAGTGCATGGAATACCCAAAACAAGGAGTGGAAATGTATGGAAGAGTCAACAGGAAGAAGAGGCAAGCAACATTACCAGAACAGAAAGTTGGGTCTTCCTGCTAAAAATACAGATAAGCGGAAAACCAAACCAGACATAGATTAAAGCCTTTAAAGTATAAAATTTCTCAGCATCGAAATTAAAACTTATGAAAATATGAATTAACAGAATTTTGGACCATGTCTGATTTAGTGCCTGGAATTTATATGCAGGCTAGACTTCTCTCATCTGTGAACAAAAACCCAGCAACCTAACAACAAACTGGAGCCACGACTATTCATTGAAATCACTCTATAGCAAACATACTCAGAAGATGGCGTTGTTTAAAAACTCATTAAATACCCCTGAAGGAATGTTCTACCTTACCCATCTTTATATAGATACACATACAGTCCTGATTTCATTGGTCCAAACAAACAGAATTTCCACCAGGTGGACATATTTATAACTCACCAATTCCTGATCTAAGGCACTAGGTACAGATTTGCTTCTTATGCTCAGTGTATCCTCATTTTCTTCAGAGAAAGATTCGCTCAAATCTATCTCAGATCGGCTACGGTCTGGAAAACAAAAACAATTAAAATGTTTGCTATAGTTTGCACAGAAATATTCCATTTCACGTTCCATACAAGAATTATGCCAACCCCAATATTTTTTTAACAAAACAAAAAACCAAAACCAACAAAACAATCTTTTAGTTATCTGCCAAAAATTATGGCAACGGAACATCATTATGATAAATGGATAAATATGCTTTCTGATGCTGTTCAGCCTTCTGGGCAATAACTTTACCCCTGCGCTATTTATTTCTCTTCTGTGCTTGTCTCCTGTGGGTCATACCACAGATCAAACTTTTTACTTTCTCTGGCAGGCCTGTCAGCCTGGAATGTTGCAAAACTCTCTGTCCAAGTGTTCCAAGTGATTATCCCATCTATCAAACTTTCCCCAGCATCTGCATCAGAGTCAAGCAGCTGGGGATAGAAATGGATGTAGAAAGTACTCCTGCCATTAACAGTGTTCCTTGTGCAGAATTCAGGAGGAAGCACATATGTCTCAAGAGCTCCAGCAGTTTCTGTCAGTCCTACAGGTCTCTCATCCACTCCATAGCATAAGACACAGAAAATCTTTCTCCAAGACGTCTTAGTCCTCCCAATATAAATCTTCTGTGTGACTGTTTCAATATATTTAGAAAGAAAGGAGGAGGAAGAGAGTACTTTTAGCTCCTGCAGGTAGGAATCTGAAAGGTTTTGACTGTTCATCTTTCACCTGGTCTACAGCTGATGTGACAGGAAAGGTCACTCTCCTGAGCTTAATATCCTGGGAGAAATGCAAAGGGGACAATGCAGAGCCTGAGGCCCATTCCCAAGTTGCCTATAGGTTTGCTCAGCATCCATCTGCTTTGGTAACAGTTCTCATCTACCAGGAAAGCCTTTATTTCGCAAGGTAGCAGGGACAGGAGAATTTTCACTTCCTAAATAAGTAGCCATCTATAACACCTCTGCCTGGAGTTGCACTGAACAATATTCTCAAGGAAACTCTGACCCTTTCAAGCTGAAATGTCTGAGGTAAAGAACATTTGCTCCTTGGATTAGCTCTGTGGGATGCACCACGAGGCTTCTGCTTTGGGCTGAATGCAGCTGCAATAAAGTGAGTCCTGCTGTGTTTCAGAGAGAAGCCTGTAAACCCAAACCCACTCCATTACCCCTGTAGGGAGCTGACTGAGTGCCTGGGGGAAGCAGAAGAGTGCAGGGCACTCCTGCCTCCTCTTTCAGATGGGAAAAAGAGGATCTCCATCTGCTGCTGCAGAGTGGCTGTGACAGCACCTTCCTGTGTGAGCCTTTTCACCTACCAGCCTCCAATGGAATGAGGTACATTACAGATGGATTGACTGGTTCTGTGCCTCACATATAAAAATTAAATGACAAGAAGCCTGCAAGGAGCTTCTTCTCTGACCACTGATTGTTTCCCAGATTTGCTTCTGGGCAAAGTGGGTGTGAAATGCAATGGCAGCAGCAGAGTAATACAATATACAAGGTAGTATTTCGTACAGGGGAGCACGCAGAGAATTGAACAACGTGCAGTTGTGAGTGAAGTCTTGTAACAATTCTGAGAGCGAGTGATTTACCTAACAATAACATTGTAACAACATTTCTGGGGTACGGATTACCATTTTTTCATGTAAATCTAGTGAAAGGGTAAGAACTTAATTAGCAAAGGGAAGTGTTTTCAGAATTAACAAATTTATGAAACATCTGGTCTTTCAACATGTTTTAAAAACAAAAGGAGCAGAGTCACAAGAATAGGCATATCTTCTGATAATAAAGGCTGGCAGAAAGAATAAAAAAGACTTAATACTTGCCTGATGACAAAGATACCCTAGAAACAGCAATGGAAGGGGTTCCAGATGGTTTCCTGCAGTGCTTCTTTACTAAATCTTCAGGTACACTTTCACTTCCTGGAATAACCATGCCATTTTCTAAGCCAGTGTCCTGCCCAATAGGAAAAATGTACATACCATAAATACAAAACCCAACTTTATGCACTATTAGTTTATAAAAGCATAATTTCTATTAGATTACAGAACTCCAAAGCTCCTTTAACATCCAGCCTATTACTGAATATATTTAGATTCCAATCTAATCTGCTTTGCTTAGCACTGATCATGCATAAAATTTGCACAAGGATGCAATTCAGGCTTACATTCTGAGTTTGCACCTGAAGAATCCGAGCAAAGTATCAGGGAAGAGAAACACTCAAATGTATTAGAAGTTCACTCAGAAATCAGAAAAAATAAAAAGAAAGACAAAACTTATGGGTTTTATAGCAGCGTAATGACTTCAGCCAGGGCAAAACCAAGTGGACTTGAACTAATTAAATTATGCCAGTATAACCCCTTAAATAAAGCCAATATGCTTGATATCATTATGACTTTTTGCCTTCCTGTGAAAGAAAAGCTAATAACGTAACTCCATCTAAATTAAATGGATTTTTCAAACAAATCTAATGCACTTGAAAACAAGTCAGTCTTATGTGCCAACAAGAATACAAATAAAACAACAATTCATTTATTTACAGCTCCCAAAACTGTTCTTCATATATACTAACTTATTTTTTTGTTAGGAAAGACAGCATATTAGACCAAGTATCTGGAAGTTAGGAAGAAAACTGATGCCTTCAATAGGGGTCTGATCTAAATACTCATCTACCTTTTTTCCAAACATGAATGGTAAATACATCCCAAGAGAGGAATTATTCTCATAACGTGTTTCTCACACATTTTGTTGTGGAATAATTTATTGCAGAGCCCAGTGTCCAAATCCAGAAAGAAATAAAATCAGTTTGGCCTAATTTTCTGCAATAGCTGGACTTGCAAATTTCCCCTTAGAAGTCAGTGTGAGAATGCTGGATCGTGCATGCTTGAAAGGCACATCCTTATTTCACAGCACTTACTCAAGGCTCCGAAGTGCCAAAAACACTTATTCCCATCCCTTATGCCTCCCAGTTCAGAATCTGCAACTCATTATCTAATGCTGGACTTCAACAGCAATTTTTAGACAAAAGAGAAATGCCTGCCAAACCGAAAACCACATCACTGATAAGGGCATGATAAATTTTGCTCCAGCAGAGATCTCCGCAGGCCCCAGCAGAACTGAGGAAGAAATCAGATTTTCCCCGTCAGGCTTGTCCTTGCTGTGCTACAAATGGATCTGCCAGAGCAGATACCAGCCCATCACCTTGTCTGGGGCCAGCAGTCCTTGGAGCCGGCCCAGCCCTGCCCTTACCCAGCTGTAATCCGCGGTCATGCTGCGTGTTCCGAGCGCCGGAGATCGCGCCAGGGAAGGCTTGGAGCTGCTGCCTCTGCTCACGGGGCCCAGGGACCCTCTGGGATGTCCTGCAGCAGCCCCTGCTCCGCTGCTGGCCAGGGACAGCGTGCTCCCTCTGCGGAGGAGACAGGGGGAGGGAAGGGTTATTGCTCTGAGCAAACCAAGGCAGCTCCTTTAGCAAACCGCTGCCGGAGAAGTGCTGTGCTAACAGGTTAGGAGAACAGCAGCGCCCTGATGGGCTGTGGGATCACCTGGGAAGAAAAGGCACAGGCAGAGGTGAAGTACAACTACCTTACACACACAAAACATACAAGTATTATCAGCACTTCTGCCAGAACTGCAGGTGGCCCAAATGGGCAGCTCTTGTCCAGGCTGCAGGAGCTGCATTTGTCCGTGTTCCACCCACACTGCAGTCACACCCCAGCAGGAGGTGGGACCCCTAGTGCAACCCTTCCCACCAGGCTGCTCCATCAGTGTAAAGGGAAACTACAGTAACCTGACAGTCCTGGACACTTTTGCAGACCATTTAATGCCAGCACTGTCTCCAGAAAGTCTAAAATCCTTGGCTGTCTCCAACATCTCCAGAAAAACACCAACTTGTCCACTGTCCTGTTTATATTGCAATAATGACTCTTGACCCAAAACTGATTGACTCTTTCAACCAGTGTGGAAAGCTAGGAAAGCTGGACAGGTCATCTTAGAGGTTTTGTGTTAGTAAAAGTGACAAAAAATCATCTGTGACCAGCACACCAGGCCCCCATTGCTGTCTAACATCACAAGAGATGAAAATTTTTCCATGGGACAATTTCTATTTGAAAATACTGGTAAGCATGTGAACATTGAGTGTTAGAAAGGGCAACCTGTTGCACTTTTTAAACCTTTTTAAACAAGGAAAATGATTTAAAAATATGTCCTTAGGTCTTATTTCAGTTTGCTATTAGAGAGGTTCTACACCCTTTATACATGTTAAGTAGATGAGAGAAAAATGATGTTGTGACTATGCCAGGCTTTTCCTCGTGGTAGGCAAGAGCTGAGTGCAGTGGGGTAGAGTGGCTTTGTAAATGAGCCTGAAATTCCCACACTATTTCTCCTAAAAGTATCCTGACCTGATGCAGCCTCCCAGCTCATTCAGCAGCAAAGCACGTAAACGTTTTTGCTGGAGTAGAAATAAATCAGTAGAAGAGCTGAATTCATGGCCTCAGTCTCCCTGTTCCCAGCTCAGTACATCTTTTCTTAAACAGAAATTTTTAAAAAGAATAAAAATTCTCTCTCAGTTTCCCTGCTGGTAGGTGAAATACCACCAATTTTGACAAGGTTACTCTGCACTTTGGCACAGGACACCAATTTCACCAGGTGAGAAGGAGATGGCAAGTAGAGAAAAAGTCATAATGACTCAATACCCCCAATTTAAAATGTCCTGTTCTGGGAAACAGCTGGAAAATTATGATTTATGAGAAAGTCAAGCAAGGCAATCAAACATAAAAGCTGTCCTTACAGACTACTTCCCTTCCTCTAAGTCTGAACAGAGTTTATCAGGTGCCTAATTCTACCACCCAAACAAAACTGTTTTGTCTTATTTATGGTTAACTGCATGATAACTATCTTGTACAAGTTTGGCACATACAAACAGCTGCACAGACCTCTCACCTTTGTCCTTATCCTGGGAAAATATGAGAGAAAGCTACTAATATTGTATAACCTCTGCATTAAGCAGCACAGACAACAGATTCCTGAGGTTTTGTCTTTTAGATCCTTCACTCATGTCTATTCAATGAGGAGCAAAACAAATGGAGAAAACCACAAAAAATTCTACTTTCAGTCTCAAAGCTAAGTCAGGTATGAGTCTGGTTAGATATAGAAGGCCTAATAAGCTTAGCAAAAAAACATATTGAACTTGATGGATTAAAGAAGAAAACTAGCTTGAAAGCTGATAAATGCTGCAGCACCTAATGGAAAAAAAAAAAAGAAATCAAATTATCAGCTGTCGAGAAGATTGCCACCATCAGCTTTAGGCATATTGCAAAACATCCAGAAACTGGGGTTTTGAACTGTAGGTAACAAAGAGAAGCAAGTTCTTGCATAAACAATGTTTATCTATGTGCATAATAAATTCCATGCTGTTCTTTTTACCTGTTATCCTCTGTTTCTGCATATCTCTTTGGAGTCTCCCAGAAATGCTGGTTTAGAGATTGAAATTGCTATTGGAACTTACAGCAAATGATTATTATTTTTTCAGTCCAAACTGTAAAATTCCTAGGTGTATGCTCCTGAGCAAAGAATGTGAGTCTCTATCCAGTGTAGGTTATCCAACTGAACAAGGCAAAAGTGAGGTGTGTTTTGGCTTCATTTTGAAGGTAGGACAGGAATGTTGCTCTTGGTGTTTTAAAATGCCATCGGAGGCAATAGCAGTGATCTCTTAGGCCCAGAAGAATGATATGGAATCCTGCTAGAAATAGCTGGGATAATAATCATGGAAAGAGAAGGGCAAACAGTCTCTGAAGAAGAAAACATAAATTATAATCGATAAACATGTCATTACTAAAGGAAAACAAAGAGCCTCAGTTCTGTAACGTGAACACAGCTCATCAGTTAAAAGCCAGAAAACAAAAAAACATATATTGACATCAATCACCAGCTGGACACAAGGAGAGTAAAATAAGATGAATGGAGATAATATTTAGGTTTGTTGGGTGTTTTTTGGTGGTTTTTGCTTGTTTGGTTTATGAACATAAGCTGTGCTGCTCAGACAGCATTAATGCTGGGCATCCCAAGACACAAAGCAGCCCAGGGCACTGGCACAGACCCCCAGGCTGGTCCCAGCAGGAGCTGTCCAAGATTCCTGCTCACCTCTCGGAACACGGAGCTGACTTGCCACCACGCAGACTTGGACTTTCAGCCTCAGAGCCTGTGATCCTTTCACCTTCATATTTTCCGTAGGTAATTTCTCCTTTGGTAACTGCCCTGATCACCTTCCTGTTGAAAACAGGGAATAAAAGATTCATAAAGCTGTGATGTGTACAGTCCACTAATTTCATCTGTCTAACCTATGGATATCTCTGGATATAAGGGTCAACAGAGCACCAAATCTGGTTATGAAACTGGTTCCTGGGGGGGAAACATCACATTTACTACAAACTGCATTTGAAGACACCAAAACATTAAAACATTCCTTCTATTTGAGCTCAGAAACAGAAGTGCCTTTTGTGAAAATTCCTCTCTATTTTTTTCAGAGTTTATAGTTAGCAAAGTATTTTTTTACTAAGTATGTGTATTGTCCCCTAGAAAATTCTGCTATATGTATTTTCTCTTTAGATATTTCTAGAATTCTATACATCAAATGCCCCAAACATGCCATTTCTAAAAAACATAGCATCACCCCCTTACCCTACAACACATGGCCTAATGGGACAGAATTTTATGAAATGAAATTTCTAAAAGTAATATAATAATTCCTCATAACCTTACAAAAAACAAGAGACTGCTAAATTATCCCATTACACTGCCAGTAGCAGGTGGCCCCAAAAAAGCCTTGCTAAAACAAATCCACTCATGAGATACACAAATGTGGAACCTGAGGCAGGGAGAAGCAAGCAAAGAAGAGGAACAATAATAAAATACTTCCAAAAGAGGCCACAAAGTATCCTAAGAAAGGCAAGACAAATTCTTGTAGGATTAAATTTGTGTTATGGGGAATGTCACCACTGAAAACATTTCTGGCCACAAGCAGAAAAAGCACCACTAAAACAGACAAAAATTAAGCTCCCAATTGTTTCTCGTAGGGGAATATGACTAATTGGTTTGCTTAAAGGATATAAATGGAAGGAGGATTCGAAAAGTAAACTTTAATGCACTTTTACTACAGCTACCGCTTAGCATGACTCAGAGCAAAATCTAGGTTCTATTAGAGAGGATTCCTTAAGCTGGTTCTTTCTTCACCATAATTTGAGAGGCCAGAGGCATTCGGATGCTCTTTTCCCCTATATTAAAGAGAGATAAATCACTTGTATTAATTTCTGGAGTCACTGGAATAGATGATTCCATTCTCATCTCTCCTCAGAAGTAAAAAAGCTGAGGAAAACATCCACCTGCCCTGTCTTTAGGATTTTTAGAACAAAATTGTGTTCTTCCTTTCAACAGAAACAAAGTTTTTCAGCTACCACGGAGGCTCCAGCCATGATATGAACTTTCATCCAGTTTTTCTTCCCATTCACCCCAAAGCCTCAAGTTAGGTCCAGATACCACCTGAGCAACCATTTATTCAATGTATTTTTTTACATTTATTCAATGTATTCAATGCATCTGTTTGTGTCCCCTGAGAGTGAGTGCCCCTCAAAGGGCACAGCCAAACACTGCAAGATGACCACACACTCTTAGGCTGCATTTGCACAGCTGGAAGCTAAAGGAAAACTTGTCTTGTGAGCCAAACTGACCAATATACATAAAAAACAGGTCCTACAAATACTATGTTTTGCATTTGCTTCTTCAGCAAGCCGGCCTTTAGGGACACTCCATTACTTCTGAATAGAAACAAAAATCCAGGGGTAAAATTGACTTTTTTTTTCTGTTACCTTCATAGCTGAAGAATATTTACTGCTGCATTTCCTAGGAAACTGCAATCTAATTATAGTAAGTATGCCTTTAAATGAAGGCTGTTCCTAATCCCAGGAAGTTTGAGGCTGATGTGGAAGACTGGAAAAACTCAAAAGAAATTCTATCCAACCATATACAGCTGTTTACAGATTTATCAGTTTTTTAAAAAAAACCTCAAAAACCAAACCAAAAAACCCAACAACAAAACTAAAGGATTTACCCAATCTTTCTAGGTCTGCTAAAGACCGATTTGTGCCCATTTGTGGAGGAGGTTGGTACATCTGGCTTCTTTTCTGCATTTTCTCGGGTTTGATCTTCAAATGTTTCTTCATCTGTATTGGAAGCTGTGTCTGTAGTGGAGGGGGAAAGAAAATAGAAAGTGAACTTCTGCACAAGTATACAGCACATGCAAACAATCTACAAAAATACATAATGAGAAAATCTTGGGGTTCCTTGGCATTTCCTTACAATAAAATAAAACTTCAGCTGGAGATGTTCCTCATTATCAGCTCTTATCATGAACTACGCTTCCAAATTTATCTGTGACAATACTTAATAACCAAAGGGCCTGAAATTTAATTTTGAAATATACAGTATCTTCTGTGTTGAATGAAAGAATGTTTTCATAACTAAAATGTTTAGGAGCAAGGTATGGGAAAAACGGCTTAAATATATTTTTCAATATATCTATCAAGTAACAAATCACAAAATGCCCAATCTGACCACTGACATAACATCAAGAACTTACACACTTGCCAGTTTCACAGCTTCTGAAGCACAGTGACATTGGTAAGGTCTGTGTTTCCCAAGCAGCACATTTGCACCATGTATTTTTCCCAGTGGCAGTAAACCAGTCCCTCTCCCTACAAACTAGGGGATAAAACTAGGGATAAAAGCTACATCCAAAATAAACTACCTGACTAATACCTTCTGTGTGCAGAGTGAAGGAGTTAAGTGAGTACAAAGCACCAGCATTCAGATAAAACTCCTGTTTCTTAAACCAGTGCTCCTGTGGTACCTGCAAGGTACAGAGCAGCTCACACACCCAGTGCTGCGCCTGGCCAGGACAGGCAGAGGGTTCACTGCACCTAAAAGTGCAGCTGCAGATGGTTGGAGATACCTGGGCAAAAGGAAAATCTGACTACCAGGCAGCCTGGATACAGCCCCTGCTCCAGCAGACAGCACAGGAGCTCACAGTTACCTTGCTTCCTCAGAGTTGAAAATAACATTTGAGTAGTTTTCACATGTGACAATCACAAATAAGAGAGCCAAAGGCAAAAAGTGACTGGGTTTAGAACTCTCCATACAGCCAAACTTCCTGGCAGGAACTGAGAATGAGCTCTCAGAGTCTCTGCTGCTGGGCTTTACAGCTGAATAACACTATCCACTTGTTTGGACAGTGAGTTTTTCAGCATATCCCTGTCTCCACAGAGATACTTCTTTCATATAGGCCTTACCTTTCCTGAATATTGATCATCCACAAATCACTGTATAGTAAGGCACAGATAAAAAATTAAGACTAAAATACTGATTATACTTACAACTCCCACAGTCAAGAATAACATACAAGTCAAACACTCAAGAAACAAGGTTTTGAACATATTAAGCACAAGCAAATCTCCCTCTTGAGGTCCCCACCTGGGAATTTGTGTAGGATAGACTGTCTGACAACGTCAGTTCCAAGACTTGATTGTTTGAAGCGCTTTGCTCTCTCTTCAAAAAACCATTCTCCTGTCACTATCCGTAGCTCTCTGTATGGGGAAAATTAAAAAAAGCCAGAGACACACATTAACAAACTTGGCCAACCAAAGCCACTGCAGTTCATCAATCACCTGTCATGCTCACAAATTCTGGACAACCTTTGCACAGTTCAAAATGAAGTGTAAAGAGATTGATTGTAGAGATTGGGATAATAAGACACATAGCAGAAAAATATCACCTTACTTTGTGAATTGGAAAGGAATTTCTAGTAGATGGAAATTTACTTGGCAAAAAAAGTGTTTCAATTACATTTACAAGATTTCTGTAAAAAACACGTGACACACTGTCATCCTAGTCTTTTGTGAACTACTCAGTGTCACAGTTTTCAATATCTCCAAAATTACAAGAGACATAGAAACAGCAACAGTGGATTGAGGGAGAAATTCCCCCTCCAGACTTCCTGCCAGATGAGTCAGCAGTTCATGGACCCTACATGGTTATAGACAGGTTGCTGGAAGTCCATATGTATTTTTCATTTCTAGTTTTATATGCTGACAGCTTGTGCAGTTTCTTCACATGGCAGTGATGCTATGAATTAGCTGTGTGTCAGAGGTTCAGAGCAATGGAAATTTGTCTATGCTGGTGTTCTGGATAATTTTGATTTTCCTGGCTTCAAATTCTTTACCTATACTAGCAATTAAGAAAACCTGTACTGGCATTGCTGATTTTTTTGCTGGGTATATTTTTATGCTGGTTGTTAGCCTTTTCCTGGATTATTTTCATTGTGGCACAGCATCACCATTTCTACTGCCTCACTACACACAATTGATGGCAAAAAGCTGCTAATCATGAACACTCTAATAAAAAGCAAATAAACAAACTAACAAACCCCAAACATTAAAAACTGATTTAGCTCCCAGCATGTTTCTGCTTACTGTTCAATAAGAAAACCTACTTTCAAACCTCTACTGGCACATTAATCATCCAGTCTCTTGGGCACGAAAATTACTACAGATGGATTTAGAGCACTGATCAATATCTTCACTATTTCACTATTAAATTATTTCTGAGTCATGCCTGAATGGAGTCTCACTTGAGAAAATACTAAAAATTACAAAATAGCATCCTGACATTGGTGAAAAGACCCTGATACTATCAGTTCATCCTAACCTGTTAATGAATCATGCAACTTTGCATGACTCACTAAAAAAAAATTGAAAAATCGAAATCCCAAATACATGTCCACAAGCATAGAAATAGATTATTGCCTTATCTTGTTGTTGCAGACTCCTTGTGACAAAAACCCTCCATAATTCGTCATGATGATCACTCAGTCATTATGAAAGGTATTAAATAAAATCTTTATGCTTTGACCGGGAATTTTTAAATTACTTCTGTTGGTTCCAACACTGAAAAGGATTCGTTTCATTAGAAACTATGCATGACCTGGCTGGTGTGAAAAATGTTTCTTCTCTGAATGTGTATTTTCACAATTTCCTTACAGCATGCACTTCTCTGTGCAGTTATTTTATACCAAGATTTATGACATGTTTAATTTTATATGTCAAACCATAAACCTTCCAGACCTCTCACTACACCATCAGCTTCCATTGCAATGTGAATGACATATTGCATTGCAGTATGATCTCCCCAGTTCATTTATTTTTCTCCTCAGTTACTACCAAGTTAGACTGTAAAACTCCACAAGTACTGTTTTCCTCTTGGACAGAGATTTCATCCATCCCTGATATCTTACCAGAAATACTTAACTAGATCAAGGTCAGACAGAGCACTGTCCACATCCTTATCCAGAGAAGCATCTTCACCTTTCTCCAAGCTCAGAGAGCCTAAAGGAGGTGTGACCTTCACCCAGGGTTTCAGCAGAGATGGAGGCTGCCCCACACAAACCTCCAGGTTTTTACAACCAAACCTTGCAATTCTTTCCACACACAGCCCTGACAGTAACACCCCCGTGGGTTGCTGTGGTTCGTGGAGGGGCAGCTCTCTGCCACAGGGCCCCTGGAGAGCCATCCCCGACATTTTCTGGCCAGATGAGAACAGTGATGAGGGAGAGAAAACCTCTCTGGTGCCTTCTGCATCACAGGAGCCCAGGGGCCCTCAGCCTGGGTGGAAGGGTGGCTGAGGCCAGCGTGTTTGCTTGTTTTACAGGGCAGAAGTTTCATGATCTGATGTGGAGATTTGACCCTGTAATAGCAGGACCAAGAGCTCAAGGAGAGCCATGGGGGCTGGAGAGACTGAAGGAGCAGCAGACAAGAGAAGGATGGTTGGGGCAGCTGTGGAAAGAGACTGGGAAGGAAGCGGATGGAGGGAGTCTGGGCTGTGCAAGGAAGGATCAGCAGTGCTGTTGCTGGTGGAGGCAGGTCCTCCCTCAGCATTCAGCCCTGGGACAGGGCCTTCCTCTCCTCCATTCCACTGTGGTGTGGGTCACCTGCAACCTCAGAGCTCACCATCAGTCTCTCTCTCTGTGTCCCCACTCCATTCCACGCCATCTGAACAACCTCTGCCAGTTCCCCCCCTCGGCACTAAAGCAGCCTAAAAGATGGGATGGGCTGGCACCAGGCTGGGAGTGAGGGAGGAGCACTGTGCAGGACAGTCCCTTCCTCTTGCCATCCCTGTACTGACCGAACACTCATCTTCCTCACACATAAGCTGTGCAGGGAAGGGATAAATTCATTTATTGGGCAATAACAGTTGATCCCTTTATCTTCTGGCAAAGAATAACTAAGCAATCTATTTCTCTTCCTGATCTCTCTCTGCCATCTGTAACCTGCCACTGTCAAACAGCCCCAAATTACACAGCTTGTGCCCTCTTGCTTAGCCAAGGGAGTTCCAGGACCTTGCTGGAATACACAAACTGGGCCCCAAGGAAAGAGGAGGGTGCAAATCCCTTTTCCAGGGCTGAGCAGGCAAAGGAGTGTGACAGTCACTACACTAACAGAGCTGAACCGTGTGTCCTTTCAGGTAGTGACAGCAAACTGAACTGCCCACCCTCTTCATTAGACTGATGTTTTGAAGATGCACATTTTCAGTGAGACACCAACTCCTTGGCAGGGCTGCTCTGAAGAGGCTCACACCCCTTCTGCTCTGACTTCACCAGAAGAACGGGGTCTGACGTAAAACACAAACTCCCCCAACTGAGGTACAAAACGTGGCAAATAGAACAAGTATTGCCTTGCTTTAGTCAGGGGCTTCACCCCTCTGGCCAGCCCTGTTTATCCACAGGGAAAAGGAAAAAGCAGCAGGCACTGACATCCAGCCATTGTGAGTGCTGCGTGAAACAAGAGGCCTCAACAAAAAACCCAGACCTTCATCCTTATTTTCATCACTGTTACTGTCTGTCTCAAGATCCTGACTTCAGCTGGCATTTGCAAAAATGTCCTTACCCAACAGATTATTTCTACAAAAATATCACTTTCTAATGAAATAAGGGGAAAACCCCCAAGCTTTGCAGCTTTGAATTTCTAGTGCACTACCAGTGGGGGTATTTTTCAGGTATACCGAATAATTCACACAAAGACTAGTGTTCATGTTATCTTAATCACTCACACATGTCAGAAGTACCTATTAAAAGAAGTTTTGTTCTACATACAAATAGAAATTACTTCAGATCAAATGATTGCCTAAGTCTTTGAGTTGAAATTTGAATTTCATAATTGCATTTGACATTCTGAATCAAAAAATTAAGGGCAAGACCTAAATAGTCTTATAACAATAATGTTATTTTCATGCAATTATGACAAGGGGAATTCATTTCCTACTGAGATAGAAGAAAGATGCATTATTTCAGATACAGAATTCAAATGAACCTTTTCTGTCTAAATAACTGGTTCAGGTGAAAAGAAACAAGGGCTTTACTCAACAGTACATTGAATCAGTGCTTGCAGGTTTGGTTTTGTTATTTTGTCATTTGCAAAATCGGCCCAAGGTCCATACTGACTGCACATCACGGTATGTGCCTGCATTTTCTTTACTTTCTCAGCCACCATGTAGCTCAGGATGTAAACAATAAGCATAATTACCAAAACAGGATTTAGACTGGCCTTCCAAGGTGTTCAACAGATGCTGAAGTCAGTAGCTTTAGAAAGAAGGAAAAGTGTTATAAATTGTAATAACGGCAATTTTTGCATGATTGCTCTTTCCTACGCCAGAACAACTAGGAAAATTCACATTCAAGCAGTTAAGTTTAGTACCAAATACTTTAGGCATCTCTTGAAGTCCTTCTACCTTAATTGCTGATTCACCTACTCACATCATCATGTGAGGGGGAGCAGGTTATGGTTCTGTGCTTCTTCCCCCCTCTGTGATCTCCTATTAAACAAATTAACTTTAATGACACACTGCTCAGTTTAAAAACAGGACATAACCTATGGCATGTCCCTGGCAAAAATCTCAAATTTTCCATTCTCATTTTTGCAAGAGACTTCATGGTTGAATGCCCAAATAATAATTTAAAAAATCCATTTAAGACGGAAACTCCCAATTGTTACTTTCAATTATTTCCTTAGGGCAAAGCCCCACATGGGTACAACAGTTTCATCTCCATTTCAGCACCCTGCCTAACTCATATGCACAGCAGAGGCAAGAGATTCAGCCTGCCTTCCTTTCTATCCCCAGCTCCTCAAGTTATTTTACTTCCTCCTCAGGAAGAAAATGGGCGAAAAAATGGTAAAACCAAAGGCTGGATAAGATGCAGCCTATACTTGCACAAAGCATATGCCCTTGTCTTTGCATGTATTCAATTCCACAGAGCATTTTCTATAACATAAATTAATTCCACTCTAAGTTTTATTATGCTGTGAGGCTATTCAAAAGAATTTTTTGACCCTGTGCAAAGAAGGCAAACTTGCCTAGAAGTTACTAAAATAAATTTATAAGAAATTTGAAAAGCATTTGCATACTAAAACATTGGAAGTGCCTCTATTTTTAGGCTCCTAATGGGAATAAATGTTACTAAGAGATACTGATGAATTTTCATGACATGTTAAGACAGCATAATTATTTCAAAGATAAAGATAAATTTCCTATTATTGCCTTGTTCTGTTTTAATAACCTGGGCTACCTAGGCATTTGATACATAAAGGCAGTGCTCTCAGATACCTATACACACTTGCAAATCAAGGTGTGAAATATGCTTGTCAGAAGACTGCTGGAAGAACTTTATTTTCCTCAATCTACTGATCATTTTTTCTGCCAAATTTAAAACACAAACTGATCATAGTTTAAGAAGCTGCAGGAGAAAAAAATATATTTTAATGTAAAATTTCTCTTTTAACACCCATGTTTGAAAGCTCCTGATGACCTCAGTTCCTTGTATTCAGGGAATGGAGCAGAAAGCTTCCTCCTTCAAGTGCATCAGTACATCCAGGCTCAATTTGCCTCATTAAATGATGCAACAACAGGACTATCAAAAACAGCCACATGGATAAGGACTGTCTTGTTCTCTGACCTTAGCTGTAGAAGTAAGAGTTTGGCTGAAGCCTTACCTCTAATCCTTCTTGACCTGTGAAAGTTTTATCTTGAGACTTTATAATTTAGCTGGTGATAACATCCATGAGGGGCAAAATCCAACTGAGAAATTTTCTCTTTGTGGACATTCAAGGGAGATATGCTTTTACAGTAACTGCAAACTGTAAGAGAACTTACATATAAACCTGTTTGTTATGCTTAAGAATACTAATGAACTTCTCTCATTATTCACATTCAAATGTCTTTCCTCAAATTCACTAAATCTCTTTTTTTGAAAGTCTTTCAGAATGTAATTAATGTATTGTAATGAGCTTCCCCATCACTGTAAACTGTTTCTCTGGAGAAATGGCAGATTAAATGCTCTAAATATTATTTTGTAGAAGTCTGATTTTCTTGCTGCCAGATGATGTTCTGATTGACAGACGAACAAAGAGACTGTATTATTAAATGACCTGATATCTCACCCCTACAGCCACCATCATGTTACTATGTTTTCTTTGGGTTTTTTTTTAATTTGTTCAGATAACAATATTACACTTTACTATATACTTATAGAATTAGAATCTTGAAATTACTGTTTATCAAATTGAAGTCAGCATGCCTGTAGTTTGCTGTCTTTTTCTTTTTTTTTTTTTTAACTTAGTTTTGGCAACTGGACATCAATCCACCATAAATGTTAAAGCAATAACAACATTTGATCCCAGGCTGTGTCACAAAATGCCCTTTCACTGCACTACAGGTATCCCAAACTCCAGTGTTAGGACTGCATAGGCAGGACTCAAAATCTCAGAAGGAAAGAAAGGTCAAAATGTATTATACGAAGCCACAGGCAGAAGTTAGCTGACATTACCTACATTCTTTTTATTGATACAACAAGTTCTTTCAGCAACTGTTTTGGATTATCTGTGTAGTTAAAGGGATTTCTACAGGAATTTCTGCAGTGCTTGTCTCTTTGAATGAACACAGTCCTCACCCAGTACCAGACCTTCTCTGACACCAGATGTACTAATTAGGTTTTCCAGCAGTTCTGAAAAACTTTCAGATGTGTTCCTGCAGGTGTAATTCATGACTATGTAAGAGGGCTTGTACAAGTTACTGCTATGGCCATCACCTTAAATAGCACTGAAAAGACACTCTTGAGCACAATTTGGGGAGCACAGCCATGAGCCAGTACAGCACCAAAACTGTTAAGGGTTCCCAAAGGCCATAAACACTTCTCTTTTACATGTAAGGGTCTCACAGTTGTATGACAGCAGACATACACATCATAGCAGCAGTGTAACCTGGCTCTGCCAGTGGAACAGCTCAGCAGGTGCTAGAGCCCATTCAGATATCAACATAACCAAGGCTGCTAAGAGAGGGACAAAGGAGAGGGAAAAATGTAAAATTTTTCCAACACTGCTAAGCCAGTATCATGGGAAAATGGTCCAGTTTGACAGACACAAACACTGTATGCAGATCAATGCTGCAGAGCTAAAAGATTTTTCCCCTCTTCCTGCCTCTTGTTTGCTGCTCATAAAGCATAAATATCTCTTAGCACTGGATTATTTTCTTTTCCTTGCCTTCTGCCTTTTCATCTTGTCAAAGGCCCTATTAACTTAATCAGCTCCTTCATCAACTGTAATTCAAAATGCCTAAAAATCCTGATTCCCCCTGCATTTCTCACTTGAGCAAAAAGCAGAACTGAAATAATTTGAACTAGAACCATGCACAGTGATGTAACTGAAATGCCTTTCCCAAACTTCCCTCTCCACACTGCCCACACAGAAGATAATCTCTCTGTGTTCTCCCAGCAATGTAAAAGACATTTTACACATCATTAACTGTCATACAGTCTTGCAGAAACACTGCACATGAACAAAAAGAAAGGAGAGAGAGAGCTTTCAATTTAATAAAGATGCTTAGCATGGACAGAACTTCAGCACTTGAAAAGTTTAGCACTTTGCAAGCAAATTACACCACGGTTTGTAACAACCTAAAGGCAGGCTTCAGCCAGAATTAATTGTCAAGCTGATTGCTAAGACCCCTGCTTGGCACACAGAATTGCAGCACAATCAGGAGAAGCAGAGGCCATGCTTTGAGAATTTGCCTCACCCATCTTCCAGCCCGCAGAACAGGACCATCTTTATTGATGTCATCATCCCCAAGAGAGGTTTATCCAACCTGTTTTGAAACAACATTCTGCAACTCTTCCAAGTTATATCAATGTTCATACCATCTAACCTACATCCTTTCACTGCAATTTAAGTATCACATTACTTTTCTTACCCAAAAGGAGGTCATAGAACAGCCCGTAAGCAGTTTTCTGTAGATTTAAAACTCAGGTATTTTCAGTTTCTCTTGCCTAGGCCGAACACTTGTGACTCCTTCCATTGCTCTGGACATCCTGTGTGCTCAGCTTCATCATTTTCTGCTGAACTTTTTCCAGGTGGCCAATATGAATCGTGATAGACAGAAATGGGCAGGTACTCTACATAAAATAGGATTTTATCATGTATTTTACAGGCCATAATTTGGCTTGTACATCATTGTGTGCTGCTCAATTTTTCTGCAGTGGAAAATTCTGTTGATTGATGTTCAGCTTTTATCCAGTGCAATACCCAGATCCTTTCCTAAGGAACAGCTGCAGAAGCTGTTTTTATCCTCATTTTATGTTCCTGCAGCTGCATGTTTTCCCAAATGTAGTACTTCCATGTGCCCCTAGGGAGCCATCACTTGCTTTACCTTCAAACCACTTCTCTAAATTCTAAGCATCACTTTGAAAACTAATCCTGTCCTTCAGCATGCCTGGAGCACCTCTCAGTTTTATGTCACCTGCAGGTGTAACTGGCAAACTCATCTGCTGCATCAAGGTCCTTAACTAAAATATTTAATAGTAATGAGCCAGGAAATATTCTGTTCTATATCACTGGAGTTTTTTTAAAGTTTTGTATGCGTGGTGCTTTTTTAGGGTTTTTTTGTTTGTTTGGGGGTTTTGGATTTTTTTTCTTGAGGTTTTTTGACAGTGAAATGTCCATAACCACACTGAGAACAGAGCTTTATAATTCTCCAGGCAGGTCTGCAATCACACTGGCAGAATTTATTTCAGGGCACAGCTACCCTAATTTGTCAGCCTATTAGAATGGAACAAGAGAATATATCAAAAGGTTGACATCAACAGATCCTCCCCTGTCACCCTATCAAAGGTGGAAATTAAATTGGTTTTGACATAATTTGTTCTTGAGCCAGCTCTTACTCATCATCCTGTCACCTTGTCTCAGCTTTCAAATAACACAGCTACCATTTGTTTCAGTGTTTTTAAAGAAATTAAAGGTAGTGTGGCAGGGTCAACAAATCCCTTGTTCTTTTCTTCATTTTTAAAGAGTAGCGTTGTGTTTGCTGTTCTCCTTGCTGTCACCTCACCTGCACCCCATCACTTCTGAAAGGCACAGCTCTGACATCATCTCAGGAACTGCCTGAGGCCAGCTACAAGGAGCCCAGCCAGGCCCCAACCAATTTAAAATCATTTCACAAATCAAACACTTGAATATTTTTCATCTTAAGGGGTGAGATACTGTCCGTTGGATGTGCCCCACTGGTTGCAGAGGAGGTTAAGGCATTACTTAAAAATGGATGCAGCCTTCTAAAGCCAACATTAGAAGACACAAACTCTAAAATTCCATGCCCTGATGTATTAATTTTTTACTAACTGCCTAGGTAGCCAAAGTCTTGACATAGCTAGCAATTTGGGTTCACTCCCTCAAACAATTTACTAAAAGCCTTCCCTTTATGATCTCATTAGTTTGATGGTCTGTAAAAACAAATATCCCTCCAATTCTTTTTTTGCTATGTTCCCTTCTTGTATCATCCAGTCCTTACATCACGTTACATCACTGAGTTTTGTTGCCCAACACATTTCTCCTTTCCTTCATGATCAGCTTACCAAGTCAAGCTAAAAAATCCCGTATTACCAAACTAATCAAGTGAATTATTCTTCCAAGTCTTTGAAAAGCAAGCTAGTTGAAACTGGCTTGGAACTGAGAAAAGAGATAGTGTGTGGAGGTCGGTGGGCTTATGCCACCAGTATCCCCTCAAATAGATAGATTGAAAAGGCCTTCCCCCTGGATTCCTGGCTTCAGCCATTTCAGGTTTGCCTGGGTCTCCGATCCAGCTTGGTCTCCCTGCCCCATTTGCTATCTGATATACCTTAGCCCTGCTACCTGAAACTGCTGTCCTTAACCACGCCCATGAAGTCCCCCCCCCGGTTCTGGCATCCCCTCTCCACCCCCCTGCCCTCTCTCCATTGGTCTGGTAACCTTTTTAACCCCGTGCAGAGAGCAGAGCTTCCTCTCTGTCCCTGGACCCCTTCAAAAGTGAGAGACCTGGTGTTTGTTCTCTCATCTCCGCACGCGGTTGGAATAAAACCTTGCAGAATTCCATACAGAGGGCCTTCCTGGATTACTTCTTCGTCTGCAACAGCTTCTCTGCCAAAGCTCTCCGGTGAGACTGTGTGGGTGATTGCAGCTGCATTGTACCTGGCAGTGCCCTGGAAGAAGTAATGCCTGGGAAGGCAGCAGCATTTTGAACCCCCCAGAAACACACAGACTGCTGCTACAATGGTGCAGCAAATAAACCCCCAGATGAGCTTCTCCCCTTGTGTCCTCTCTTTGCACACACTTTTGTGCTAAGGGGAGGTACAACAGTAGCACCAGCATAAAATCCCTGACACGATGGGGTGGTGGGAATGGCCCAACTTACGCAATCTTGGCACACACCGAGCACTTCCACTGCCCGTCAGCTCCCGCCACGCAGCACGCGCTGCACACCCGCAGTTTGCAGGCCTGGCACACGTCTCCCCTGTCAAAGATCAAGCCCAGGCTTTTCTGGCAGCGAACACAGACCCTGCTGTTGTCCTGCAGAGAGTGGCGGTTTCCACCTTTCCTTCTCACTTCTAGAAGCTCATTTTTCAGTTTCCTAGAAGTAAGAGAAATAAAACTTTTAATTTAGAGATTCAACTCAATGATGTGTAAGAACTTTTTAACAGATTAAGATTTTGTGCTATAAATGCAAGACATGAGTAAGTATATTTTTTTGGTTATATTTGCTGTATTTCTTGACACACACATGACAAAGAGTAAATCTATCCTCCAGCTGTCACACATGCAGTCAAGAAGAAAATCTGGCAGATCTGTATAACTAATTGCAGGTAGCTGAGCAGTTCTAGACAACTGATAAACCATCTTTGTTTGTCCCTCATTAATAATTCAAGTCATGCTGAGCCCAGGTTGACAGTAACTCAGAACTGAAACTATCCAGTGCATCCACAGAAGGAAAAGAAGAAAATATTTCTTGCAATTAGTGTGCATTTAACAATATGCCAGTGCACAGTTAGTGAGGATATGCAATTCTGCACCAGTTATTCCAAGCCTTAAAAGAGCCCAACCCAAAACATCTGAACAGATAATGGTGTTATGCTGTGATGCCTCAATCAAAGTAAAAAGGAGAATGCTGGTTTAAAGAGTGTGACTTGCAGACCTTACCAGTTCTACGCTGACTCTGCAGATAAAAATATTGGTGTTTTAAGACCTAATTTTGCTGCAGTTTCAGCAGTTGGGTCCTTAACATGAAAATAACCGTGAGGTGTAACTAAGCTCAGTGGCTGCTAAGTTCTTCCAGTATTACGTGCCTGCGTATTGCTGTGTCCCCATTACCCCAGCCTTCCTTATGCTTTCTTTCATGCCCACTATCCGCCAGGAGCCCCCAAAGTCCCTCAGTCATGAAGCACTCCAGCTCACTGAAATCACCATCTCTGTACACACACAGATGTTTAAGGGGGATTTAAAAAACCTGCTGATACCTTCACCTAAAGTTCAGCAAAAAGGTGTCAGAAGAAAAACACATGGAAGATAAAACCAATGAAAGACTGCAGGTTGCAGCCCAGTAAAGGAGGCCAGGAATATTGCATGGGCCACCAGGGAGTCAGCTCCGACAGAATGAGCTTATTTGTGGATCCATTGCCCTGCTAAAAGGTTGGCCAGCATTTTACTTCCCGCTGGGATCCCATGAACAACAGCTGCTCTGCAGCCACCTGACCTGTGGATGCTCAGCTTCTGACAGCTTTAGAAAAATGGCATCTCCAATCCCTCCAGGCAATGACTACAAATCCCTGTCAAGTGTTTTCCTCTGCTGGCCTCTATCCAAAAGTGAGTGCTTCATCCAGCTTTAGACCCTTCTCCCACATCCAATCCAAACAGCCTTTCTCTCATGCCAGAGCCTTCAAAAGTCTGTCCAGGCTTCACTTAGTACTTTGCCAGCTGTCCTTGCACTTTATTGGTTGCATCTTACATCTCCCCAGTTCCTGCAGAGACGCATTTGGTTCCAGGCACGTGTCCATTTCCTTCTGTCAGCCAGCTCCCAGTGCAGACAGGTGACTTGTGCTGTGAAAACTGCCAGCGGTGCTGGGTGCTTCCAGTGTGCACAGGGAAGGGAGATGATCTCTATTTTTGCCTTGGATTTCCTTCCAAACAAGTCTGCCTTCAAACATCAAAATATAATTCATCTGCTTCTTCTGGACTGAGAACTAAAGGCAATCCCACCACCACCCACCACCAGAATGCTCTTGACCACACCATTTTCAAACGAGACACCACATCTCTCCATTTGAGTAACAAATACACCTTTAGGTGCTTGTGAAGACATCCAATTAGCACCAAGGTTATGGTCACTCACATCTCACTAAACATCAAACAACATTCACAAATGCCTGATGGTTTACTGCCACCCCTTCAGCAAAGCGAATTTGTCAGAGATGAAGTGCTGTGCTACATGGTCACTTCAAATACCAGCTGACCCTTGGGAAATTTGTTAAGATTGATTGTGCTCTCACAGAGTGAGAGATTTGGCAGCACTTTCCCGGTTCAAATTCACCTTGCCCTGGACTTTTGCAATGACCTCAGGGGCTGGGGTTCCTGAAGACCTGTCTGACCTGTAAGGACTGAGGCCATTGTGCACACTGGCCTTTTCCACACGCTTTCTCAGTAGGTCCTGTCTTCCATCCAGCAGCAGGTCCACACTTTTCCCAGCCTTCCTCTAGCCTCCATTTTCTCAGTTACAATGTTCTCTTGTCAATCTCACCTAATTTGATTGCCAGTCTGAACCACCACTTGTTTGCTTGGTCATTGATCATTCTCTCTCTACTTCATCTGTTTCATGGTCTCCTGTCAAAACTGTGGCTTTTTATAGAGCAGAACTGCTAACCAATGTGCAACAGAGAGCCTCTGAGAGACAATTGTATTTTCACTTTTTATCTAGGTTTGCAAAGATTTGGTCAATCACCAAAGAACTAAAGAGGCACAACTAATTCCGTTTCTTTTGGCACTTGAGTATCTGCATGCAAACCAAGCACCTGAACCTTACCCAAGTGTCAGAGTAACTCAGAAGATGAGGATTTGTAATCCTCAAATCTCAAAAGGGTTAGAATATTATGCACCAGCAAAGGCTCATTTTTTCATAACAGATTTATTTCCAGTGGCTTATTTTTACTTAAAAAACTCAAATTAATCATGACCCATTGCATTTCAGGAACATGACAGGCTGTTACGGGCAGATTGGCAGTTGCCATCTCTGGCAATTGTCACTGTGTCCTATGGACTGCATCCAGGTGTCTAATGGTGAAACAAAGCCTCCACTGAACTCCTTCCACTCTGGCCTTTTCCCTCCCCCCTGCAATTTTTAGGCCCTTTTGTGCTCAGTTAGAAGTATTATTGGGCACAAAATCTGTTTTAAATAGTTCCAGTTTAAAATTAGGAAATCTCTACCAGCCCAAACCAATAAACAGAGCGTTTTTTAAAAAAAACTTGCTTAGAGATCAACATGTTGAAAAACGTACCAATGTTCTTTTGACATTAAAAAGGCATTATTCCCACTATCCAGCAGTGGTGATTGCAACAGCATTTCCCACTGCTTATGTGATACATAATCTAAAATTCTTATCAGGTGATAGCTGATCTACTAACAGCATGAATTCTGAGAAGTGTTTATTTTCTTATTTTTGGATACAAATTGCCTTTGATGACTTCCAGGGAACTGAGACAAAATAAATCAACCCATGGTTTCACCACTCAATTAAACAAATAAAATAGAAAAATTAAAAAGCAAGCAAAGAGTGCATGGACAGATACACTGGATATGAACTTTCATTTGAAATTCCCTATATTATTTGTTGAGCTGAACTACTGATTGACTGTACCAAATACATTCATATCTTAAGAAAATAAAAAATGAACTGTCTCAGGGGCCAGGAAGAGCAGGAGGAGGTGAGTGAGTCATCTGAAAAAATCCATCATCAGAACAGTCCCCAAACAAGCCCAGCTGAGCTGCGCTGGTTGTGCAGCGCTGAGAAGGGATGACAAGTGCAGCCTGGAGCTGCACTGACTGACTCCATTTGTCTCCCAGGGCAGGAAGCAGCTGCACTGTAAACACCCAATTTCTTTTTGCCATTCTAACATTTGCATTCTCCATAACTTTAAAGGAATATATTTAAAGACAGAGTTAGATATTTTTAATCGCAAATATTAAACAAGAATTAATCTTTATCACTCTTCTCCTAGTAACACGAAAGAGAAAATAGAACTCAGCAGAAACCAATTTAATAGGCTTCTGGAGAAAAAGAATTCTATCATTCATTGATTTTTCTAAACCTTCTATGACAAGAGCTGTTTGATAAAAGACGGCTATTAAAAATAAATTTGATTCTGCCAAGGATAACAGAACATGTAGCCATTTTTCTAAACTATGAATTTATGTTAAGATCCCTCTACTGTCTGAGTGAATATGTTAAGCACATTGGAGAAGAGTTCTGTTGTAACCAATATTCCAGGTAACACTGAATGACAACCTGAACCTTTCCAAAGGTGACCTAAAAACCCGTGTAAAATATCACAGCAGGAAACAAAACAAAACAAAACCAACCAAGCGAACTGACTCCAAACCTTAGCCAACAATGAACTTGAGAAATTACTCAGATCCCTGATTCCTAGATTAAGTCCATCTAACAAGTAAATACAAAAATCAGACACCTTGAAAAGATGAGGGGGAAAAAAATACAACTTCAATTCTACAAAACACAATCAAAGGAGCAGCAAGAACTCGCAGCCCTTGACACAGCTACCCACCACCTTCCAGAGACACAAGAGCCTCTAACAGAGCCTGTTTCTTCCCTGCTGGTGCTGAAAGTTGAGGCAAAGGTGCTTGTTGCTTCATAAATGCAGCCTCCAGAAAATAAATGTTCTCAAATCCCTAAAATGCTAAGAAAAGGAAGTAATGAGAAGCCTTAACAGATCCATTTTTTATTAAAAGTAAGCTTTACCCTAGAGAATATTTATTCCCTCCAAGTAAAATAGCTATACTGCTGCAAGAGAAAAGATATTCACTGCCCAAGCCATTCACTTAAAGAAATGCCACAATTTCCTTTAACTCTGTGAGCATTATCAACTTGCTTTAAGTGAGGTAACTTTTTATTTTATTACCAAACTGATTCATTTGGAATTTTTTTCCCATTTCAGTAGGATTTTAGAAAACTTTCTATTTTGAAATTTTTTCTATCTTATCTCCTCGCCATTTTAAAAAAGAAAAAATTACTGTCCAATGCAATAGCATACATAATTCCTGAGTTTGATTTTCAAATTTCTCCTGCATCTTCCTTCTCCCCATTTCAAAAACCTTTTTCCTCTGAAGATGTAGAGAAGGATAATCTAAGTATACCTTGTTTTATTTTGTTATTCTAATTTCCATAGTTCAAAATGGAATTAAAAATAAAAAAGGGCAATCCTCCCCCTCCATCAATCAACTATAATTAAAGACTTTAGCAGGGAAAAAAAAATGGAATTGTTCTTGCAGAGATGAACAGAAACATCCTTCTTCTGAATCTGTGCAGCTCTTAACTTAGATACTAGAGAATTTGTCTCTAGTGCAGGGACTGGCTTCAACATACTTCTGGAGTAGGAGGAAGAAAGATCATTTTCTATCCAGACTGATTTTCAGTACCTTCTCCAAATTCAACCACATTCCCTCCACTGTCTGGCACAGTATGCAGAAAACAACAGTAAATATTATTGAGAATTCATAAGAATTGGGCAATTACCAACTTCCATTGAGATCTCCTTGCACTGTAAAATATAAGTACCTGAAGTATTTCCTAGACCTATTTAATAAGCACAGGTTTTCACCTTTTGTTTATGTAATAGATCAGATGATAAAAACTGTGTTAACAACACCCATGCATGGAGGTACATTGGTGACAATGCAAGGAAACAGGCAAAGAATGAATTTGCAAAGAAAAGGAGATCTGGCATAAGGATGGCAGAACAGAGCCCAGTGAACAGAAGGAAAGGAGACATGGGAACTGATATTATACTGGATATCATAATGATGACATCTTCCATGGATGAAACTTTGTCACTCACTCATCCTCTCAAATAAAATGGTTACTAAGATTTCAAAAAACCAAAGCCAAAATGAGACAAAACAATCCAAAGCAAATTCCCTGTTGGTTTCTTACTAGTCCTCAATAAAACAGGTTGCACCCAGCATATGGGAATTAGTCACCATCAGAAATCCTTCCACCACTGGACAATCGTGGTTCTCAAAGAACACAGGACAGCAGAACAGGCATCTCTGCCCTAAGAGTATTGGCAATAGCAATCCCTCTTGATGGGAAAGTCTCTGATTCAAAGAATAACAACGTGTTAAACTGTATTAAATTCGTGTCACAAATGACTGAGCTGCCAGACAGTAACCGTGCAACTTCCAGACATAGCCAATGTGCTTTAACACGAGGGCTCTCTCCTTCAAATATTTATAGGCAGTTTTACAGAAGCACAGACCGTGCAGCAAACTATCCATGTTATCCTGAAATCATTTTGTGCTTATAAACAAGTCCAAATCACTACTCAGCAGATAAGTCACTTCCCATTCCCAGTCCTCAAACTTTTTTTTTCTAAAGTACTTGCCTGTAGCTACCACATGGTGGTATCCATGCTAACAGTTTCTCCTATATTATAATGAAGTCAATACTCTAAATTGCTTCCATGGATCTTTTAGGACTGGTAAGGAGATACCATTTTAGTCAGATGAAAAGACAGGAATGCCAACTTTCCTTGTCAATACAGATCTGGGGCTGCTGCAATTTGTACACAACTTCTGGCGACCTGAATGCTGAGGGAGAGGTTCAAGCAACAGCCCATTAAAGCCTTTTCCTTGGGCAAAACTGGAAAGTTCCTTCTTTGCTTTCTCAGCACAGCAATTATTACTCTGATATCTCCTCTAAAAGCATGGCAGTCATAGCTTTGCTCCTTAAAGAATGGAAAGAAACTTTGTCTTTTAAACCCCAAGAAAATAGTTAAGGTAAGAATTAATGATTTTCCTCAAATAATCTTAGCAGGTGAATAAATCATGGTAGTAATTCAACAGACATCAAAAGCATCATAAAACAATGTTTAGAAGACTGTAGGTTATTAGCACAAGTAACCTATTAACAGCTTCAAATCAATATTCAAAGAAAACTTCTGATCATCCAAGATGCATACTCGGAGTTAAGAACATAGACCATAATCTTTATTAAGAAGGTTGATTAATTGTATTAGCAAAACTAGCCCCAGAAAAAGAACTTGCTGCCTTCTGTGTTTCTTTCTCATGTGGGTGAAATAGTTGTGCATCAAATAAAAATACAAGAGCCACCTGCACTCCAGAACATGAGTATGAGCAGCAAGAGTAAAAGCAAACCTTAACAATTTCATTATTAGAACATCCTCCTGCATTTCCCATTGCTTTCATATTGAATAGAAAGGCCTTTTAAAGTTGCAATAGCTTTTGAAAACTAGTAGGTACAGGAAAAAAACAATTATCAAGATAGATTCAGAAAGAGTGGAAAAGGATAATAGAAATTCTTCAGTACAATGTACAAGCAAGCATCTTCCCAGAGTGGAAAATGCCTTGAAAATAAATACAAAGGGATTTGCTCTTTTGCAAAGTACTTCAATAAAGTATATAACAGATTGTACCAAATGGAATTTGAAAGACAGCAAATGTTCCTCTGAAGTACGCTTATAAGCCATGATTATAGATCCTTGCCAAGTTGTACTGAGAAAGAAAAACTAAAAAGTCTCCTAGGAAGCAGTTAAACATTTATTTCTTTATAGTTTTCATATCCTGAAAACCCTTTATAGACCACATTCCACTGTTATCAGGCAAAGTATGGTCTAGTGACAATACATTCAAAGCCAATTGGTTCATGCACAGGAGCTAGAAGTATGCATAAGCATCACATTGCATAATTAGTTATTCTAATTAGCATTATATTTCAGTTAACTTGATTTTGAGCATTTTCTTAGGGTGCTTCTTCCATTTTTACCAAAACTCATAAGCCAATACCACCTGAGACTCCACTGAACTGTACTGAACTGTACCCTCCAGAGGTGCCTCAAGTGCCCAGGCTCAGCAGGTTTGGCAGAGTGAACTCCAGCAGTGCAAAAAAAGTAGGAAATTTGAGGGGTTAAGACATCATAATTAGAAAAAAAAAAGAGCAACAAACCTCCCTGCAAACTAACCAAATGAAACAAAACAGAAACAAAAACCGAAAACGAGAAAACAAAACCAAAAAAGACCCAACACAAAACAACAAACCACAAAACCTCAGGAGTTTCAACTTTGCATTTGGGATTGGGAAATGAGAGCAGTATAAGAAAAAGCTTTTGGGGGCTTTAGGAAGCTGGTGATCCAATACACTCCATACTGATGCCTTTGACAGATGACTGTTGACACATCACACATTTCCAAGGCCACCACCTTAGAAAACCAAAATACTTTATTTGAAATTTGGATCTTATTACTAAACAGAGCAGAATGCCTGGAACAAACAGTGCTCCATCTGTTTTCTTCTTCATCTCACAAATCATTAGGGAGACAAAATGATTAATTTGCCCACACCACCTTAAAGAAACACCTTTTTGTCCAGTCTGGCAGCAGCAGAAGCAGGCAGTTTTTACCCCCTCCTTTTAGCTGAGCCTCTACATTCCCCCAGCTAAATGGGCTGCACACCAACGGGGGCATGGCACTTAGACTTGGTTCAGTTGAAGGAGAAAAGCTTTCAAAACCTGTGGCTAACTCTGCACAGATTTCCAAATAAGTGATTTACACAGTAGAAGCCTCAGCAGGTGCTGAACATACATCTTTGCAATGAACAATGTCTGGAATGCTTTTAGAAAATCAAAGGGAAGAACAATGCAGCCAGCCTTGGAATTCATGGACAGAAACCAGCCAAGGCTGGAAGTTTTCCCTCTGTCATCCGTTACACTCAGCAGCCTTGCCAACACCAAGCTGCATCCATCCACACTAAGGCTCTTTCTCAGAACCAGCACTGTATGAAAGTTTAAAAGGGCAGAGGGGGGAAGTGAAAGGAGACAGCAAAACCATCGTGGAAAAGCACAGGAACCTTTCCAGAACTGATATTTATCTGAACTAACTCAAACTGAGCCTTCTAAAACTGCTGACTCAGCCTGTCTCCCCACATTGTTCCCTGAATTTTGACTTTTACTTTCCTGAGTATAAAAAGAACACATGGACTCTATTAATACCCTAAGACTCCTCCCAAAAGTGACTTGTGAGATAAATACCTGAGATTTTAAGTTTTATTTATTTATTAGTAAAGCTAAGTAATTTGAAAAATGAAGAGTCCCTCCTCCCTGTTCTGTAAACACCACAACAGAAAGAAGGACAAAATCTTGCATTTTCTCCATGCTGTAGGGAGTCCTGAACAGAGGCAGATACTAAATTTCTCTCCCTGTGACACCTTCCAAACTTCCCCCCTGTAATCAGCTCTGAAGGCAGACTCTGTGTGCAGCTCCTCTCAGAGAATGAAGGTTCAAGAGCCTTACTAAAGCTTTCTATCCACAGGGGAAAATTCAGCCTAACGGACTAAATCTACAGAATCTGAAATTTAAAAACCACTGCTGCCTATTTTTGCATTTGTTATCTTCCTTACACTTTTGTCTTGATGCAATGGACATGATTTTTGTTTACAGAGAGCCACACTAGCAAGCAATTTTCTTAACACACTTTACTTGAATTTATAATTAACTGTGTTGCCTCCCAACAGTCATCCTTGTCTGAAGCACTGAGAAAACCTTCACTGGGTACCAAAAAAAATTCTGCCAACCATATTTTTAAAAATGATAACAAAAAGGGTTACCTTATTCTTTTATCTTCAACTTTTTTCAAGTACTCATCTCTCTTCAATACTCCCAGTATTGTTTCCCTTTCATGTTCCAACAAGAATGACAAATTGATGATTTCCGAGTGCTTTGTCATGGTCCTTCACCAGTCACTCTGTCAATGATCCCTCTGCTCAATCAATTCTTCCAATGATTTATTTGCACAGGTCCAAAGGCACGTTTTTGTCAGTTACAAGATCGCACAGTCAAGAGGTATTCTGAAAAATGCCTCCTTAAATTAACCGGTGGCAAGATTGTATTGCTTTTCCTTCCAGCTACACAGGAAACAAAGCCTTCTCCCTTGTTTCTTGCTTGAGAAAGGCAGTCATTTTCCTGGTTATTGAACACCCTTGGGTCCTGGCCGATGCTCACTGCAGGCCTTCAGATTGCATCCACCGCGGCTGCAGAATCAGCTTCCCGAATAATTGGAGTTTGGAGCCACAAAATCGCTGGGTATATTTGTATCAAACTCCCTGAAAGTCAAAACAAACACATCTGGGTGATTTTGAAATGACCATCAGAGTCTGATTTGTAAGAAGCTAAATCTAGTAATAGTTTGGAAGCCACTGCAGATTTATCAGGTTATCTCAGGGGCTACTTATACACAATTGACATAAAAGTTTGGTGTTTTTTCCTAAGAGTAACAAATCTCATTGTCTCTGCAATACAGATCCAACTATCAGTGTCACTTTTATCAGGTAATGGGACAGGAAGGCGATACACAAACTGAAGCACACAAGAAGTCAATGCAAGGCAGAAATATAAGTCAGGATTGCCAGTTATGAGCTTCCTGTCACTGAAGTTTGGGAAATAAGCAAACCATGGACAGCTACATTTGGTTAGATTGCTGTCTTAGACATACAACAACTAAGTAATAAAAACACACACCAAAAAAATAGACTTTTATTCTTTGCATTTATTTTAATAGGAAAAAACAGCACCACCTCCCAAAAAAATCCCCAGAGCTCGAGCATTAAGTTTTTTAATTCTTAAATTTTTGAAAGAAAGGTGATTCTATTCATACCATAAGACCAAGTTACTTGTAAGAAAAAGGAAGAAATCCAACATGTGAACTGTTCTCTGTTATTATCAAGAAGGTCAGGTCCTTCCTTGAACTGCCTAGAAAAAAGCCTGGTAGAAGCAGTGCTTTCAACCCAACCAGATGTTAACATCAGCAGACTGGGGAGCACAGGGCATCAGTACAGATCTCACAGAGTCATTGCTTGTCTCGTCAAAGTGCTCCAAAATTTTGTTTGCTGCTCTTTCAGGGATTGCACAGGTCACAGAAACGTTATTCTCACAGGCATTTATTACTTTTAACTGGGGAAAAAAACCACCAGGTTTTATTGGAAACAGAAAGTGAAGAGTAACAGGTAAAGGGGAAAGATTGAGTGAAACAGAATTTTAGGACAACAAAAGTGTTAAAAATCATCTCTGACAGCATCATTATTGTATTGATGGTGTGCTACAGGTAACCAGGGGTTCTTGCAGAACCACAGTGCAGTGGTAGGACAAGACGGCTACAGGAACACTCTACCTTGTGAGATATTCTGGCAACCCAGGGAAGATAAAAACTGCTTCATAAGGTTAACCTGACACCTGGCCATTTCTTCTCAGCTTTTCTTTAACTCTAAAGGGATTAGTACTCCTACCAGATTCCAAAAGCCTCAAATATTCCCTTTGACTAAGCATCTTGCTGATTCTTGAATGCCCTGAGAGACCTTTCTCTCAATGCAGGGAGGCACATATGAATCCAAAATTTCCAAAGCCATAACTGGGAACCCAGTTATTTCATTTGCCACCTGGAGGGTCAAATACACAGACCTCAGAGCAGAACTAAGCACTGGTAGGGGTGATGAGATCACAAACTGTCAGATAAGTCGGACTTAAAATTTCAGAGAATGCTACACACTCCTGCGCCAGATGTAAATCAGCTGGAAGATCATTCCATTAAGTTTCTCACAGGGAAGAAATCCTAAACCACAGTGGTCTATTCAACAAAATTCTAGTATCTCATTCTGACAACCAAATTACGGGAAACTGTGAATCTTGAATAGAAATCATTACAGTCTTGTTTGTAAAGACAGCAGAAACTATGCCAGATTTTGCAGTATAGAGAATAATGCAGAGCATTATAAAGTTTATCAGATGGATAGATAGACATAAATTACATTCTTGTTACCCACATGAACAGAAATAATTTTGGAGGAGATTCCATTCTTATAGAATGACTATAATCAACTGAAGTTGAATTATATTCACAATGGTTTGTATGGGTTTCTTTCAATTTTTTACTGAACATTCCTCAGAATTTATCCTTCAGTCCCATCTATGACAAAATTCTTGTGGATTTTAACTGTTCTTCTCGCCTAACAGAGGGATTTGGAAATTGTCTACCCCAGGCTGTCTGAAGTACTGTCAGCAGTTAACTTTGCATAAGCCAGGTTTTCCCAATTCTTTTATAATTCTTAGACAACGTTACCCTTGCCAGGCTAACTTTTAGGGCTGAAGATACTGTAGATATCCTTACCCTGCACGAAGCAGATGTAGTAAAAAATCCCTTGCCCTGCATCCTACATCACTCCTGCCTAATTAGACAAATTCTGGGTTGAGACTCTAAAGACGCTGCTCTCGTTCTGCCTTGTGCGGGTACGAGATGGACCAAAATATCTCCCACCCACAGCAGGAGACCACCTGGTTTGGCCCCTGCCCTTTGTGGTAAGTGCTGGGCACTTCTGTTGTACACGTAGTGGTTAAACAGGAGAACAATGACAGCACAGCCTGGAGGAACACTTGCTCTGTAGGAAAGGAGACTAATAAGTAAAGAGATACTGTTTTTAATAATCTACTACTTAAGACTTTCCTGCTTTAGACAACACATTATTAGAGACCAGGTCTGTATTGCAAATTAAGACTTAATAGGAAAATTTGCTCTTCTCCTTCCCTGTGCTACTCTTGTTCTCTCTCTAAATGGTCCAGAATAAATTAGCTGACAAGAGCCAAATCATGAATCAACTTCAGGTTTAAAAACAAAACCACTTTTGGAAAGTGACAATGCTCCTTTTAACAGACTTGTGATGTTTTATTAAGCAGCCCTGGGGCTGATTAGGAAATGTAGTTGTTTTCGTCTTAAAGTGAGTGAAGATTTCACAAAACAGAGCATTTGAGGAGCACTAAAATAGCACATTGGGATAGAATTAGGACACTGGGAAAAATGCAAACTCCCCTAAAATGATGAGCTTTGTTCTAATCTACATTCAGTATATAGACAGAACATTAATTTTTTTAAGGCAGAGTAAAGCAATGGTCTGATATTGGACTTGTAGAGGAAGGAGACACTTCACTTCTTCTCCACTGTGACACAACCCCAAGGCTGTATGTAAGTGAGACTCTCGAGTAGGTGATTGTTTTCCCTTGTCTCATGGGAAGGGTAGGAAAAAATGCTCAGTGGGACTATTCCCCATGCTTTTCCCACTTCTCTCATCCCCATGGAAATGTATTTCTAGAATGGAGTTTTCCTCTCTGAAGCTATTGTTGAGAGAAGATACATTAGAAATAAGAGGCACTTGTTAGCATAAGATGGCAAAATTAGACAAAAATGAATAAAAAGAAGCAATCTATCCTGCATACAACTGCATCCACTGCACACAAGTACCATATATATCCAGAGAGCATTTGCTCACCCTCCCAAGACAAAAGAATTAATTTAAATTGTCTAAAAAACAAACAACAACAAAAAAGGGGGGGGAAAGTATTACAGTGTGGAAGAACGCGCCATTTATTTTTGCTAACTCTAACAACACAGCTGCTTGTGACAACTACAGCACCCTCAAAACTGGATTTCCATGAGGGACATCAGTTCAGAGCCACAGGAATTATGGTGAATCCACTGCCATCAGTGATGCTTGCAGTTATCACAGGCACAGTGACCACTGGTGTTACTGCCACAGGCATCCTCCCGAGCCCAGCAGGACAACAGCCATCTGCACTCCAAAGCACTTCTGTTTCGCCTCTCCCCCATCTTCCTGGGAAGGAGGAGAAGCATCCTGCTCTCTAGAGACAAAGCTGAAAGGAAGCACGATGAAGGGAGAGGAATTATCCTCTTTTCTGCAATGGCCCTGTCATTAAATTCCTGATGCAAGAAATTGCTCCCATGGCTGAACCATTATGTTTACTTAGCTGGAAGCCAGGACATGGAACAATTTAGTGACTCAGCAACAGAGGCAACATTTTCCACGTGCACTGACTGCAGTGGTACAGGAAGCACAGCACTGCCTCACATTGCTTGAGTGATAGAGCCTCCACCTACTGCTGGCAGGAAATTCTTTGCCAGCTGAGAAATGTTGTTTGCACTACACATATTTACTAGCATGGGTGTATTTAGGATAGGCATAAACTGTATTTTCACACTGGTAAGGAAATTTCTAACAAGAGTACTCAAATGCAGCGTGGTGTGGCGGCTGTTATTGACTTTTGCCACTAAAGAAGCTGAGATGCATCATCTCCTGAAAAGGCTCCAATCACTGCATGAACCAAAGCTGCATGAGGCACGGCAGCCCAGCTGGAAACTCCACAGGAGCAGGATTAATGGCATTACTGACTCTTCCCCATGCTTCAGGAAGCCATAGTTCCCACCTCCCAGCTCAGTAGGAAAAAATGCTCAGTGGGACTATTCCCCATGCTTTTCCCACTTCTCTCATCCCTGTAGGTCACAGCATGGTGAATCTGAATCCAATGCACACAGCTTCAACACTCAGATGTAAAGAGGCACATTTCATATATGTGCTGCTTAAAACACACAAATCCTAGGTACGCTGAGTTCATTCACATGGGGGTCTGGAGTAAAATTCAAAACCAAGATGGCATCAGTAGATAGCCACCAAAGCATGGTCCACGCCCACAGTTATTTTTCTCTTTCCTGAGGCCCACAGTTGTATGCAAGATGATGATGGAGGAAGGAGGGGAAGGGCTGCCCATATTAATTCTAATAAAATGGCAGGAAGACATAAAAATGCCCAAATGTAAAGCTTACCATGCTGAGACTGCAGTGGCCAGCTCGGTTTCTCCTCCTGCTCTCAGTTAAGCATGCTGCTTGCAGAATGCCATGAACAGGAGCAAGAAAAACCAGCTTCACTTCCCAGCAATGTGTTTGCAGAGGGCACACGCCCAGGTGAGCAAACTGAGCGTCAGCAGGTACTGAAGCACCAGGAAATGCTTGTTGCACAAAGTCAACACATTTGTAAGGTGACCAAGAGCCAGTCAAAACATCAAAGTCAAGTGGCAAGAAAGGAAAACCAAACCACACTTTCTGAACATGATCTGGGTTAATTGCACACGGATTTGAGTGAGAGCTCTGGTCAGTATTACAATGCAAACAATGAGGAGATTCTTTGGTTAAGAACAATCTTCAAAGACCTTTGGATGTAAGAGCTAGAAGATTTATGAAATGGGAAGTCAGGTATTGCTTTAAAGAAAGGATCATGTGTGAGTGACAGCAACATTGTTTGAAGAGTCATTTAAAGCCCATACAAATTGGTATCACTGCACTGGAGTGAATACAGCCTGAAAGAAAAGCTGAAAATATAATTCCTTAACTCTGTTTCTTTCTGACTAGTGTAGTGTGAGTGTGTTTGACTTCAGAGTAATTAGAAAAACTCAGATTAGTTAATCAAACAAACCCAGTGGATTCAGAAGCAGTTCATTTTTTGGGTTGGGCACAATTCCAGCTGTCTGGAAATGTCTTGGCAGAGCTGTCATGTACCTACCTACAGGACTGCAGATCTCTCTCCAACCAGTCAATGCCTGCGAGCTAGATCTAATTTCTACAATTAGTGTAATAATATTTCAAAACCAAAATCATGAGTGTTTAAAGACTAAAGCAATAATGTTAAAGCTAATTAAGTCTACGAAGCAGACCTTGCTGTGTAAGAAAGCAGTGAATTAACTTGCCTGATTGCACAAATAAGAGAGCTAGGACTAAGCTCAGCACTGACAGCCTGAGCATTCATTAAACATTGCTCCTTCTACAGGTCTCTCTCCACTTGTTTTGTAGCCCTGATAAAAAGCATTAAGTAACCCCAAGAAAAGCACTTTTAAAAAAAAAATTACATTTTCTCTTTCCTTGTTGTAGAAATTTAGGCTCATGCAGCTGGGCAGTGAGGTTACAGCCCTTGGAAACAGGGAACAGCACTGCCCAGAGAAAGCTCCCTGCAGAGACACTGCTGCCTGCCACCCCAACAAGCCTGGCTTATTTTCCAAGTGCACTGCACTGGGAAAAAGGCAGCGGCCATTCAGGCAGGGAATCAAGTGCAGAACAGACCAGGGGTAGAGAGAACACCAGGCAGTTCACTTGTGAACACAAGCCCATGCTCCCTAGACATCCTCCAAAACAATGAAAGAATTTAACCCCTTCAGAAATGGTTTGGAATAAACAAATATCTAATAATCTTTTCTATATTAAGAGAAGATTCAGGGGACTCTGTCATGTTTTAGTTAATTTATTTACAAACAGGAGGCAAGGAATAGGAAGAATGACACAATAGGGTGGCAACCTTTTCTTTTTGTTTTGCTCATCATTGGGTACACATGGTTTGCCTTCCTGGCTGAGCATTTAGCCAGAAAAGGAGACACTTCCCAGGGCAAGAATGGAAAGAAAATTTAATGCTTCAGTTTGCCAAATCAAAGAAACCAAACAGATCTGAATCAAAGAATGAATGAAGGAAAAATATTCCTGCTATTGTTAAGCAAATAGCATCTGTGCAATGTTAAATCAGCCATGTAAATGTGAGTTAGGGCTTGAGTCATCTCAGTGTTATTGCTTAGTCACAGCTGTATGAAGGCAGCAATTCATTCAGCACTGAACTTTACCTTAATACGTTTAAGTTAATCCCTGTTATATTTTCTATGATGAAATGGAAAGCAGTGAACTGAGGCCTAGAATAGAATGTATTTATACACAGCTGTAAAACAATTTCTAGTATCCACCTCACACATTTTGCTTAATATCTGCATAAATTATTAATTTAACCAAGACTCATAGTTATGAAATTTAACTAAGACAAATTGAAGAAAGTTTATCAATTCTTTACTTCTAAAAATTTGTAGCACCCTTTCCCCACATTAAAATAGACATGGCACTTTGGAAGCAAGAAATCAGTTCTTGGCACTGAACTCTTTTAGAAATGGAAAGCAAGTACAATGCCAGCAAGATAACTAATTCTTCTTTCTAACCACTAGCATTTCTTTACAATATGAACACAGTTCAGGAAAAGTTAAATTGGTATATATTGTGTTATGGCTTGGCTGCATGTGACACCAGAATACACAGGAATGAAGTAGCTCAGGACACCCAAAAGCCCCTCTCATGTCCATTACTGGTCAGATTGGTCTCAACCTTTCTCCATCCTCCTTAAATTCCCTGTCTCCACTGGGACCTGCAGCCACCACCATGTGTTAGGAGATCCCTGGGGCAGTGGTCTGTACTGCAGCACTGGTACAGGAAGCTTCATCTGGCATGAAGTAGAAAACGCATGGTAAAACAAGTCAACTATTTTCATTACTTAATAAGACTCCCTCATTTAAAAGTATCTACTTTTTTTAACTGCAGCAAGTGATTGAAATATCAGCAGGTTTATTTGACTTTTTTCCCCCAGCAGAATTTTCTTACCAAAATCCAGCAGCAGATATGTTGCACAGAAATGGATGAGGGTTCTTCAAACATACAATAGGAATCTATTTGTATCTTCAAATTCAAATGTTTTCACTTATTTGCTGAACTAAAAGTACTTTGAAGGAAGTGCCTTCACTTCATCAAACATTTCATTTTGCAGAATCATGACTCATCTGAGGTTTAGTCCACTTGAAAAATTTCTGTCATTGACTTTGCTTTCTTCATGAACAAACCAAAATGAAATTCTCTCTGAGCTCTGCAAAAGGGCTGCAGGAAGACTGCTGAGGAGCTGCTGCAGAGTCAGAGAAGATGGAACTGGCACCTGGAAGAGGAGCCATTTGGGAAGGCTTCCACCAAGCCAGTGAAGCCCACTCTGGGCTTGGGGAGAAGGGAACACAGCCCTTGTGTGTGAGTGCTTTGAATGATGAAACGTCTGTGTGGCGTGTCTGTAGGAGATGAGAAATCCAGTAGTCCATTAATTATTTCAGCCTGTTTGATGCCAATTTTGCCTTTCTGCTACAGCAGTGTGGTGTAGTAACACTCATTTTCTATTACTCTTGATAAAAACTTTCTATTTGATTTCACAAAGCAACTGGATTTGCATTTTAATGAAAATAACTAAGTTTGATCTCTATGCATACCAAAGGTATCCAATCATACATTATGTGACTTCTTTCTATAGAGGCGTGAAAAGTCTTTAGGAGATTCACCGGTTTAAGGCAGGGGTGGCGGTCAGGATGATTTGTGGATTTTGGATTGGGTAATCTTTAAAGGTTCCTTCTAATTCAAACCATGACTCTATTCTATGATCTCTCTTATTTCTTCTGACCTGATCATTCCAGTCCCTCTCCATAAGCAAGAGAGAGAAACAGGCATTTCCAGGGCATGACTCGCCTCATCTTCATAGGAACATTTTAAAAAGGTCAGAGGAGCCCTTGTCTGGTAGCATTCATTTCTCTCCACTGACTGTGAAGGGGATGAAGCACGACTGCCTCAAACTCAGGCGTGCAAAACACGTGAGCAAATGTGTCCTACTTCTCATTTCCAGCATAGAATGGGCTGTTCACAAGGACACTCATCCAGAAACCTACCAGAGGATATAAACAGCTTAATCAGAGAGAAGGATGAGCTTGGAGTGTTGCCTTGTTTTGTTTTCCATTAAATACAGTGCTACAGTGTTTTCCTCTACAAACAGCAAATAAAGCTAACAGGTCTGGTAAATCTTCCATGAAATCCATCAGTGTGTTGCTCCAGAGTATCTGCCTCAAAATGAACATGGTTTGAGAGTTTGCATATATAAGAATATCCCTTTCCAAAATTCTTGCAACAGGTAGGAACAAAGCCACAAAAATCTAGTTAGAAAATGTAATCTCACAGGTTACACTGCTGTCTGTCTGAACTCTGGGTTGTGCATCAGCTATCAGAGCCCTGAGGATTCCTCTCAGTGGGGAGAGAAGGTAGTGGAATATGTGGAGTCTTCCCTCTGCTTCCCAAGGTGAGATTTGTAACACAATATCGATCCAGAACAGCTCAGAGTAACAGGAGAAGGTCTGTGGGGAGCAGCCATGCACTGTCTGTGGCTGAGGAGCAGAGCTGGAGCAGTGAGAAAGGAGCTGGACTCTGCTGTTGGATCTCCATAGCACTCCAATGAGTCCAAAGATTCCAAGCCTATAGGAACCGTCTGCCAGCAGCACACACAGGATCAGCATACTTTGTCACACACTGCATGACAAAGAGAAGTGGCAGATTCCTCCAAAAACACCATTAATCAAACCAGAGGAACATCTGGGATGGCTTTCATCGCCATTTTAAGACTCTGCCCCTGCAATGCAGCCCGTCCAGTGCCTCAGATGGAGGGCTCCCGAGGCAAGGGCACGCAGCTGAAGCTGCCAGTGCTGCACAGACTGCCTCGTTTCTGTCTGCTTTGCACAAAAGGCAACCACAACTCTTTGGCAGCCCAGTCTGTAAAAGTAGTCAGCAAGCAGCAGTCAGGGACAGGGCTGGAGGAGTGAAGTTCAAAGCTGCACAAGGGATCACTGTGTGGGAAGTGCTCCCAGCTAGAAGGAACTGGGTGTAACTGCTAAAGATTATTTTGTAGCACATGACAGAAGATACCAGATGTCCATTGCCGAAATACCTTATACCTGAGGCCTCGACCAGTCTTTGTCAGCAATCTGAATTCTTCCATCAAATGACATCTAATATACACTGCACTATGACACTTTTTGGTAACTGTGAGAAAAGGATCACAAGCTTTCTCCTCTACCCTTCTGGCTGTGATCTGTCAAGGCAATTCCATAATATAATAATAGTGGATGCTGTACAAACAGCAGGCTTGACTTTTTTCCCCCAGCAGAATTTTCTCACCAAAACCCAGCAGAGAGATGTTGCACAGAAATGGATGAGGGTTCTTCAAACATACAATAGAAATCTATTTGTATCTTCAAATTCAAATGTTTTCACTTATTTGCTGAACTAAAAGTACTCCAAAGGTACTGTACTCTTGGTACAGAAGCTCTCAAGAAGCAGCTCCTACTCCAGCACAGAAACACCCTTAATCACGTCTCCTCACTGCAGGTTCCCTTTGTTACCATACCACATATACCATACACATCTACCTCTTGCCAGCTAGGCATGTAATTCCAGTTGCTCTAGAAGCAAAAGAGTTCAAGAACCTGGAAGGGAATTTCCAGACTGTTTGCCATCCTAGGGCTACTCTTCCAAGTTTTTGGAAAAACGGGTGCTGGGCATAGGCAGCACACTGTTGGGACACCAGCTTTTAGGTGAAATGGCAAAAGAGAAATTATTCAAGAGAAAGATTGTACAGTGCTGCATTCACAGGATATTAATCACAACTTGACCTTTCTGCAGCATCTTTCTGCCTCCTTTTGGCCAAGATTTACTGCAGCTATCTGCATAATAAGTGTTTGAGCCTTTTCAGTGCATTTCCAATATAGACAGCTTATGTCACTTGAAGTTATATCAAACTTTGTCATTTGGTGAGGGTCAAACTCCTCACTGGTCAGGGTTTGAGACAGAAAGCCCAGTGGATGCACACTTCCAGTAGAAAATCTATGAAAAACCTTGCAGAACAGGACAAGTCATCTCTGAGATGGCCCAGTGTACACAGAGAAGGGAAGCACAGTCTGCAAGCACAGAATGGATGGTGGCCACATGTCCTCACCTGGAAAGAACACCTCCAAGATGGCTGGGACACAGTCAGGAGCTGCTAATAGTGGTGTCTCTTGCCACTGGTGCTGCCTCTTGCTACCCCACAGCAGTCATTCCATCTCAGCCGGACTGCAAAGCCAACTTCCTCATTTACCAATACAGGCTTAAGAGCTAAGGATGTATTTATGGAAGCCTGGTTAATAATTTTCAGTGTGGATAGAGCTTACATTTTTCCCAGTGATCAAATGCTAGATACCCATGTTCCATGGCTGAGCATTTCTCCTTACACATCATGTGCAGCTGCTATAGTTTAATAGATGCCTTCAGGGAGTACATGAGAGTGATAAAGACAGTTTTAGCTTGGGACTATTGAAAGGTTAATAAGATTTATCTATTCAATCACTGACTCAGAGCACAGAGGTTTGGGGTAGGTTTTGTTGTTTTCCCCACACTAGTCACTATATCAGCTTGCTGTTCCACACAGCTCATGCTCTCAGCCTCACAGGCACTCTCTAAAGGATTCATAAATGTACCTTGTCGGGGGCAGATTACTATTCCAAGATACTCTGGAAAAAAAATGACTCCTTACATGATAAATGGAGGTGGCTAAGGAAGAGAAAAAGACTGATTTTTTTGTGGTTTATTCCAATAATAGATCAAATGCTCTTTCCAGTCTGTTGGTTTTGTAGCATCACTCCCCAGTGAATACTGCCCCATGTTCCCACATGCAGCCTTTTGGGGACAGACAACCATTTGGGTCCCCTCAGAGACTTCAGGGGAAGAACCTGTCAGGTCTGTTATTTTATGACAGAAGAATAAGCCTCCCTAGTTTTTAAAAAGCCCATGGTTATGACTCTATCTACATCTTTACTCTTTCCTTTATGATTACTGGAAACCAGCAAGCTCAAACACACTTTTCCTGTTCCATTTAAAGCCCCTAAAGGAATGTTTCCAGAAACCAGACTAACTAAACACAAGAGAAATAGACATCTTAACAAAAACACTCTCTGTTCATCCTAAGTTAATATTCTATAATAACTCTTGCCTTTACCATTTGTGAATATCTGTAATATTCCAAACTTCAGCAATTAAACTTCTGTGTGTGTGTGCACAATCCCCCTAAGTAATTGTTGCTGTATTGTGAACGATATTCCTGGAATTCTTCAGGAAGCACAACAAAACCTGTGAGTCACAAGGTCTTAGGTACAGCTTTTGGTAATACATCAGACTTTCAATTATTCAACACCTTAAAAATGTGTCCATTTTTATTCTGTTCACTTGGCAATATGAAAAGGTTTTAAAAATACACAACTACCAGTCTTGTTTTCCACAGGATTTCTGTTCCATTCAACAATCAGGAAAGATAATGGCAAGGCAGCTGCTTAAAATTTCTTCCAAGTTCCACCATTCAGCATGTAACCCATGTCTCATTAGTGGCACATTTTCTCACTCCTGAATACAGAAGTAATAGAAGACACGAGCTTTTACATCATACTTGCACACATGTATCCAAGTACCTTACAAACACTGATCTATATATAGCAATTTTGATATATTAATTTTTCGTTAGAAAACCAAAATTCTATATGTTAATGACAGGACAGGAAGGGAAACATTTTGGTAATCAAAATATCTTAATGGCTGGACACTTCAGTTACAGACAGCCTGAGTTTTAAAGTATATTGAGTATCCATAATCCCATATTATTTTTAAGAAACTCATGGTCAGCCAACAACTTTGAGAGTCAGGTCTTGAAGTACAAAATTCTTCACCTTGTAATAGGGAATGGAAATAGTTCACTCATCCTCTTCCTTCCTTCCAAAGACTTGTCCCTCCAAAAAGCCACAAAACCTGTTTTTTTTTAAGGGGGAAAACCCCCCATATTTACCCATTACATATTTTTTATACTTGCACACATGTACACACTAGTGTAGAACTGTAGAGCAATGACTGTGTTTAACAAAAAGTAATAGTGACACAGGAAAACTGATCAAGTGGAAAACCAGTTACAATAACAAGATTATGTTTCTATGTTCCTACTCAACAGAGCATCTAAAATCTACTGGAAATCTGGAACTCTTCTCTGCAGCATTTGCTTAAAAGCATCAGCACTATTCCCAAGACTACAATTTCCACACGAAAGGATAGCCAGAGACACTGAGAAAGTCTGTCACAGAAGTCTTTCCAGCTGTGAGACAGCATCTTCCTACGGGATACAGAAGAAAAAGCTTGTAAAAACATGTAAGATTTTTAAAAGATGCAAAAACAAAACAAGTTAAGTTACAATGTTATTAAGGCTGTATCGTGCACAAGAAGAAGCAGTAAAATCCAGGTAAAGTCTACATTACAAACTGATGATCGAAAACTGAAAATATAACCAGAAGCTAAACATAGCTAACGGAGCTTTGTCTTTGCCACACATGATTTATTGAATGAACAGCACAGCTTTGTAAAGAACCCACCTCAGGCTATTAAAAGCACATCGAAGGAATAAAATATCCTCCTCCAGTGTGAGGGGATTGTACTTGGAAACACATCACTGGAGCTTCTCAACTGCTTCAAACTTAACCCAAAAACGTACAGACCAACCCCAAAACAACAGAGGCTAACCGGATCCCTTTATCAACCTGCAGTCTCTCTGTAGGGATAATTCAGTGTTAGATACTTGTTGAAAATATTTGAAGGCAACATTGTCTTCAGTACTTTAATCCATTACTGAAAAAATTGCAAGATATTTCTGAAATAATAGGTTAGGTCATCCTTAGAAAGGGCAGTTACTTCACTTAAATAATGAGTCCTAGAAACTCCAAGCCATGTTTCAGCAAATGTATTCAGACTCTCAGCCTCTCCCTCCACTCCATCTCTTAAATTTATAAATAAACTACCTGTAGCATTACTGAATAGTCTCATTGCAAAACAATTCCGACTGGCAGATGGAAGAACTTTCTGGTTGAGTTCAGCATTGTTTAGCAGCCTGTTTGATGGCACAGCTCTGCAGTGCAGCTGTGCCAGCCCTCAGGTCAAGCACAGCGTGAACTCCAGCACTCACAGACACCACAGGATGCTGAGCTGTTTGCACACAACACCCTCAGTAAGGTCTTCTGCCATAAGGAAACGTGGTGTTCACGCAGGGAACACCACTCAGTTAACAACAGCAACAAAATTTTCAGCTTTCCTTGAATTAAATTGGAGCTTGAGCACTTTTTTTTGGTGCATAGCTGGGTGAAAAGGGTTGTAGGTTGAACTGTGCTTTTCTATGGAAAGGATCAGCCTTCAGATCATCGAATTTTCCTACCAAGACATGATTAACTTTGATATGTTTTGGTTATGTTACTCAATAGATTTGACAAACTAATAAACAGACACACTTTATAGAAATTATTTCATTTCTCAACATTCCATTTTTCCTTTCTCAAGGAGAATTTTACCATCAGAGATGCAGAGCTGTCAAATCTCATCTGTAAGATTCACTCAACTCCCACCTTGAGCTCCTCTGTTTTGTTCAGTCTCCCTCACAGCAACCCAAGAGCTTTTCCCCAGCTGTGAACAAACACATCTAGTCAGCTCACCACACATCTGGATAACAGGGGAGGATAAAATCTGCTTTGTGATGCCACACCTCAGCATCTCTCCTGGTTTAGCCCATCAGGGAGCCCAGGCCCCAGGTGCAGTTTCCCTGTGCAGATCCAACCCTTCCAAACAGCCAGAGGGGAATCACCCATCCCACAGCTCAGGGCAGAGGTGTTCCCATGACACAGCAAGGGGTACAAGCCTGCAGAGCAGAGGAAGAGAAACAAAAGACTTGGAGATGGTATGGGCCAAGGATAGATTTTGTTCATGTGTGGAAATGGTAATTTGTTTCATCAGGCCAGACTAGAATCTCCCTGGGCTTCTTGGCAAATAAAGGAGAGGCTGTCTCTGTCTAATCACTGAGGAACTGTATGGGAGATTATCTCACATGTGGGATGTTCTCCTCATTGTTTGTGAAGTGAGTAAGCCAGGATACTCAAAAACATCATCTAAAAAAAAAAAAGAAAAGAAAAAAAAAGCTTAATTATTTATACATAGTCCAGACGTTTGGGAACAGGGAAGCCCTACCCATGAAGGCAAAAGGAGAAGCACAATTAGGTTTCCAGGTCTCTAGGTGTGGACTAAAGTTTGTTTAATAAATGAACTCATTTCTCCTAGATGTACTGAGTGCAGGCCTTATTGCTGTTACAAACCAGTTGACGAGAAGATTACTCATGACCTGCTGTGGAGACAGAGGGAACATGTGATTGAGTATGAAGTGTATGAATGCTTTTAGATACTGGAACATTCCCTCCAGCCTGGAGAAGGAAGATTAGCTGACCACTTTGACACAGATTACTCAGACTGCTCATTGTCCTGCTGCCACAGAACTGGGTAAGAAGGATTTAGACTGTCAGATCCAGCAAAATGCTGGGGAATACATGATATTTCATCTTATATGTGCTTATGTATATAATATCACATTAAACTCTTCTCAGAATCCATGCACCAATTTACCTGCTCTGTATTGAGCTCTGAAATTTACATCAGCTTTTCAAGTATTCACTTCTGCTGTAGTAGCAGGTAAAGCTTACTACAATTCATTTAAAGGTATTTAAAGACAGATTTAGTATTACTTGGCTCTCTCCAGCTCTTCAGTTGGATTGTGTCTCCTCAGCCATTTATTACACGGATTTCTAAAGTAAAAGCTCCATCTACACAAGTAATTTTCATGTAAATTATTAAAAATACCCAAATTCTAGGGAATGCTTTTGTTCTGTGATATTTTGTTGTGCAAATTATTGGTTCACCACTGCTCTTGAGAACTCCTAAACCCCTGTAAAAATATGGAAAGGGATAATCCTCCAAGAGGAGCAGCAGGCTGGTATGGAGAAGAAACCATTGCCATCCAACACATGTAAACCACAGCCAATCTCTCAACTTCTCTGTGCTTCTGCTTGCAGCCAACACAGGGAGAGCCCCATCTCCTGCTGCAAGTGGTTATGCCAAGGAAAAACACATCAAGGACCAAAGGCTCACTGATATTATGGACATACCAGACATTTCACCAAAATGCACACGTTATATCAAATTGCCAAAATTCTCCTTTTGTTTTCTGTGGCAAAGAGGATCCCTCCTTTCTTCCTTGGCATATAACATCCGGTGGGGGGGGACAGGAAGCCTCTCCATTAAAAACAAATTTTTTTTTTTCCATTATAAGAGATCAATTTCCTAATAACTTTTTCAAGTTACCTATCAGAGATGAGTTTTTTCATGATATTCACACTGATGTTTTGGGGCATAATTTAGATGAAGATTCTCTGAAAAGAGTAAGGAAATAAACCCACCACGTTGCTTTACTTTGTCATAGGTGTGCAGCATTTCCATTTTGCAAATTCATATACAAGTTGTAGGACAGGGATTTCAGACTTAAAAGGATAGGAAGCGTTTTCTGTCAGTGAATATATTTTTGCTGATGTTGTTAAAATTTGTCTACTTAAAACCATATTTTAGGCTTGTGGAGGAAGGTATAGCTCATATAAGCTTAAGAAGGACTTGCAAAAGCTACCAAAAGTGAAGACAGAAATCTCTCAATGGTCAAATTTGGGAGATTTTGGAAGAATAAAGGGAAAAACCGCAACAAATAAACAAAAACAAACCACAAAATAAAAAAAATAAAAAATGAAAAATACACTATGTGCAAGATGTATTGGGCAACCTGATCTATAAGAATTACTGGTTATGCTGCTTACAGTACATCCAGAACAGTAAATTCCACCTGTTCTCACTCTTAACAGAAGGGAGGTTCTTTCCAGGCTTCTATAACCATCTTGTCATCCCTTAAACAAAGAAATTCAGACTTCTGGAACAGCTGAAACTATTTGCTTAGTTAGAAGAGGGAACACTACACACCAAAACAAATAATTCATTTGATGACTTGCTCATCTAAAGCAATACTAATAAATGGTGCAAAAGTTAATTAAACTGTAGATTGACAGAACAAGGCACTGAAACATAGGACTAACACCCTGGGGCGTCAGTGTAGAAACAACTCAGTTCAGGAGGTTTTGCAGAATTTAGAAAGCTGGCTTTGATTTTTAAACTATCAGGTCTATTAGTTGCAACAGGCCAGACACAAATTTAACTAAGGAAGCACAGGGGCACCAGTTCCATTTCATTTTTGATTTATTTCATTTTAACAGTGGGGAGGAAAATGAAAGTCTTCTTGGTATTTGTTCCATTCCTTTTGTACTTTCTGGCATAATGTAAATGCTCTTATGCTTTGGTCTCAGAGAGCAAGAAAAAGTGCACTAGCGCAGGTCATGAAACATCATTGTAATGTATCATAGTTAATAGTTGTGATGCTATTTTGCTGTTTTCCACTTGGCTGACTGCTCTTCCCTTNTTCTCTCACCCCCACCCTACTTGAGTTCTCCAGACACATAAATAATTAAAGTTATTTAATGTGGGGAAGGTGTAGCAGTATTTTGGCAAAGTAGTCACTCTGTCCTTAGTGCTCTACAGAAATAAAAGATTGAAGAGCATTTGTACCAGGGGTTGGAAAAGAGACTCCAAGGTTGAAATAATTAGACATGTGAAAAACCATCTGGTTTTGCTAGAGCTCAGAGCTATTATTTCCTTTGTGTTTCAGCTATTGTGACTACAACAATCATTCTGTTCCAACTCACTCTAGTCTAAAACCTACTCAAACCCATCCAGTTTAGAGGTTTTTCCAGTGCAGAACCACCACAAACCTTGGAAAGCCTAATTTGATTTTCAGGATTGACATTAAAATCTGCCCTCATGAACATGCACATCTCAGTTTTGGGTTTTCATTAAAGATTGAGAACTACCAGCCTCCACTTCTGCTCTCAGCCTCCAGCAGATTTCCAGATGTGCAGGGCTGCCCAGATATAACTGAGTGTCCAGGTGGGAGGGAATGAACCATTTCAGTTTGTGTCTGGAAGGACACTAAAAGGACTCCCCCCACCCATTGTGCCAGACCTCCATGAGAACAAAGAGCCCTGTTTGAACTGCTTTAAATGCAGGGATCCAGCTCCTCTGGTAATACAAACTGATACAGCTCTGCTGAAAAAAAATTAATTGTTATTGTATTGTTCAGTTGGCTTCAGCTCCATTTTTAGTTTCCCTCAAACTCAATACTTTTAATACAACATTGTGTTACAGCTGTCAGAGAAAAATCAAAAGGTCTCAGGTAGCCAGAGAACTGCAATAAACCAGCACAGCACCTGAACACATTAAAGCATACTCTTCCTCTGGTAGAATCACTGGACAGGTTTTCATCCAAAAAGCATAATTTGTAGAATTTCTAGAGAATCCAAAACCTCTCAAGTACCACACAGCTTTTTTTTTATGACACCATCATGATCATGCTGATCTTCTATTTACATTTCATTTTATGGCAGGGTTTCAAAACACAATGGGAGAAGTCAGCCTCTGCTACTGAGGATTACACTGCTGCAGTGCACAAAACCCACAGACAGAAAGCCAAAACTATCCTGTTTTGGATATAGTGTATTTAGGAATTCCACATCCTCAGATTCTATCAGGTATTAACTGGAGATGCAGCAGTAATAAGTTGGGTGGATCAGTGCTGTGGAATTCCTTAAATAACAACAAAAATAACAACAGAAAGGTTGTAATGTAATAATAGTCACAGAATAGGGTCATAGTCCCTTAATTTAAGGATGCAGACATTTTATAGTAGAAAAGGATATGACCTTTGGCTAATTCAAAAACATTTGCTGGACTTGTGACTGACCAATCGAAAGATTCTCATTTTTAGGGTGCTGTGTAGTTGACCTATTCTCTTTTTGCACTATCCATGGTCACTCGTAAACAAAAAACACCAAACCACAGGAAATACACTTCAATATTAGAAGTATTTTCCACTGCTATATTAAGATACTCTTTCAAAAGAGAAGGTTTCTGTCTATGTTTTTAAAATAAACCACAAACTGATCAGGCATACAAGGTCCTTCAAAACTAAACAGAAACTCACTGGGAGCAAAGAAACTCTTTCTAAACCACAAACACAGGTTGCTAATTGTCACTGGCCTCCTGCTTATTCCCTGTCTTGTTACTGGTTATTTTGTTATTAGAATTACCTATTAAACAAAAGAATCCCCAAACCAAAAATCTCACATTCCTATCTGTGTGAGGCTGCCACGTGATGATGCATTATTATGTCCCTCTTGCCATTCCTCTGTTCCTTGAATGTCACAGTGAAAACCTTCAACCTGGTTCATTCCCTCCCCATTAACAAAAGACAGAATTTCAAATGGGGCATTTTCGAGAATGCCAAAAATAAACTTAGTGTGAAAAAAGAGTCAGTTTGTACATGAGATGCGGTCTACTTCCAAAGAGAATCAGTAGAATTATATCAAGTCAGAAGACAAGAGAATCAAACAAGACATAGATCATTTCCAGCTTTTTGAGCCTTGGGCAATCAAAACAACATGTGCTGAACACAGCATGTGCAATAAACTATACCCTGCTTGTGCAATTAAAGTTCCCTCATTTTTCATTAACTCAGGGGGTTTTCATAGTTGAGATCAGCTGTTCGTGTGCTGGTGATACACATTGACACACACCCCAAACAAACCTGTAACCACCCATGCTGTATTGTCTGATGGCTGAGTTTGGTATCAAATCAAATATGGTATTGCCCAGATTTAAAGTTCAATAACAGTTATTGCTATTTAAACATTGGTTTGCAATTAAAGGGAGAAAGGTCAGAAGAAAAAGGCATTAATTGTGATATTGCTGTGCATTTCAAAGTGGCCCACTAGAGACATAGTGAGCCTCTGAATCAATCTGCAGTAGGTTTAAAATTAAGTTAATTAAATTAATCCATCTTTAGTAACAGAACTGACTCAGATCAATCCCATCAGAAGCCAAGATGTGAATGAGTGCAGAGGTTCAATGACAAAGCCACAACCTTCATGGTCTCCATGGGCACAGGAATGGGACAGAAGACAGACTGCACTTGTTCAGAAAGGGGACTTTTATAGGTACCAATGGTCCAAGGCTTCCACCAAGCCTGAAGATGAATTCTTATTTTATCTTATTTTACTTCCAAACACAGTCTTTTCATATTTGGAAACATGGTGTGGCAAACTAACCCTAAAATGTTTTCACAAAATTAATCAGAAGTGAGCTCCTAATTTCAATTCAAATATAAAGGCTATGACATTAATTATTTAGACACTTAATTGAGAATGTGCACTTTCAAAACTAGTGTACCACAAATCATTTTGATATGTTTCTGCTCTCTTCCACAACAGAAGTGAAATGTCACTGGCAAGGTCATGGTTTAAAGTGATTTCTTGGCAAAGAGCAAATTCCTACCAAATCAGAGGTTGTCTCAAAAAAAAGTTTGTAAGAAAAAACTTGATCAAGATGGACTTCTACTTTATCATGGATGATACCATTTAAGTAATTCCATTAGAGAGTCTCGCAGTCATAACTGAAACAAACCCCTGCCTAAAGACATTCAGGAAAAACAGGAGATCCAAAGGAATATTATTTCTAGTGCCCAGAGCTGACAGCCCAGATACTGGGAGAATGCACAGTTAAACTTGTATGAATAAACTCCATTTGGGTTCTGCATCTGCACCTAGAAAGGCCAAAGCCAGGCAAACACTCCCTGATGGAAGCACAGGGTTTACCAACACCCCATAGCACATAGAATTCCCACCCCTGCAGGGCACTCCTTGCTTCCCCCAGCACAAGCCAGGCCACGCTCGTGTTTGCACAGGTTACTCACACTTCTCCACCTTTCTTTGCTGCCATAATCCCCCAGCAGAGCCAAGGAGGTACAGCCTTCTCCCTTGTTCCTTTTCAGTCTTACCTAATAAATCGTTATTCTTCAGTGCATTAATCGCTGTTCTCCTCCTAACTGCTTCCTACTCATCCATATTGTTCTGACAGTTAGGGTTTCAGAGCTAGACAGAGTTAAGAACTGCATTCCCATTAAAAACTCATTATTTTTTCCCCTCTTAAAATTCACATCAGTAGTAACAATAGAGAGAGCTCTAATCTGTATAAAGATGCCAACAGTTAAAAGACATTTTCACTACTGTAGCATCTGAATTTTAAAATATTTAAAAGGTTTTAAATGCATCTGTAGGAAAAAAGGGATAGAAATGCTCCTTGAGAGACAAATATATTTGCAGTTCTACTCCAGAGCATGACTAGAGTCAAGGAAGCTGTTTTATAGCTGGCAACTGTAAAAAACCTTACAGAAACAACAGCTAGTTTAGCAAACACTGGTAGAAAAAGTGGCTTCTGCAATGCAACATTTCCCTGCAGGCAGCTGTGTTGTTGGTTTTTTTTTTACTATTAATCTTCACTGCAAAACCCAAAGATGTTTCAAACCTACAGGCTTCAGGAACACTCACTTTCCTCATATTTCAACAACAAGATGAAGATTCTCCAGTTCCCACACAAATCTCCAGTTCTTGGCTGTCGATGTTGACACACTCCATGATGCAGTTGGTGTCATTGCTGCCCTAATGCCTACAGTGAATGGATGCTAATTCCTAGATTGTATCTTTATTAAATAGAATATTTATTTAACTGAAGCCTTCCAAATTTGCATGTGTGTATAAGCACCTGTTAATCTTGGCATTATTAGCCTATTTATTTTCTTAAGCAGGTTTAATATTGTGTGAATGGGAATTTGGATCCTTATTTCCTCTGTTTTTCTCTTCCCTGACTCACCAGACACCAGGGATTTCGTGCAAAGATTCAGGAAAATGAATGAGGTTTTAGAAGCAATAATAAGTAGAACTCTTCCCAAGACTGACCTTCTCTCGAGCTCTGCAATGGCTGCAGAAACGAGGAGGCAAGCTCAGATTCAAAGCACATACAACTATTGAAACAGCCATCGCCTGTGTCATGCAGAAACTGCAAATGAAAAATACAATCTCCAAGAGACAAATGGCTTGCTTTCAAACACCACTTTCCCCCAGGTATTCAATACCAGAATCCTTGGAAACAACATTCCCGTGGTCATGGACTTTTGCGTCCACATTATTCAAATAACACCTGCAACTTTTGTACCATACACATAAAAAACCCAAAACCCAAACATCTCCTTCAAGCTCCACTCTCCTGTTCAAGCCCTGGAAACACATAGGTGCTGTATCCAATGCCTGCATTGTCTCCATCCCTGTATATATTTTATAAATTGAATAAAACCTTGGAGACCCTCATGCTGTGAACAAGTTTTCCTCCTATCTGTGGATGCCCTGCTGCTCACTCAGCTTGCCAGGCACAGTTTGTACAGGTGAAAGGTGGCAGTGTGACCCAAAAGTCTCTGGAGCCCCAGTGCAGAGACATGATTTTGTCCAGCTGCATGCAGACCACAAATCATCCCCTCACATAATGCAACCACTCCTGAAAAGCACAGGCTGTGGTGAGAGGCAATTTCTCTCACACACACAAAAAGTTATGTGTCAACAATGAGGGATGCCCCAGAAAATTTAAGTATTCCAGAGATGCCTTTAAGTGACGATGCAGAACAACTCTCTTCAAAATAAATAAAACGCTCATTTAAGGAGCTTCCTGTTAATACTCATTTGTGGAATATAGTTCAAACCACAATGGAATTTTGTTTCAATTCTGATTCCATTTCTGTTTCTAAGCAATACAAGAAGCATGCCCAGGGAAAAGTTACGAAGCAAATAAAAAGGTAGAGATTAGAGTAATTGGATATAGACATTTCAGTGCAGGCAGAGAAAGATTAAAGTAAAAACCAAAACAGACAAATTCAGTTCCCATGCAACTGATTCTGTTCTGAAGCTGTGTCCCAGCATATGGAAAGCCCCACAAAACAAGGCCACTTGGTTGCACCCAGAACAAAGAGAGAAGCTTAAAAGTTACCTTTTGTTTTTTTGGCAGAGCCAGAGCCAGAGTGTTTGGAATAGAAAGAATGCAGAAAGCTTCATTGTCATGTATTGTATGCATATGTTCATGCATTTCTTCAATATAAAGAGTTGAGAAAAGTCACTCTAAAATCCAAAGAAATACACACATAAAACTTCCTGTGCCTACCACAAATTACCCCACCTACCACCCTTGGAACCAAATCCACGCTGGTCTTCAAGGTCTGCTCTTCCCACCTTGCTTGCCTGTTCTGCTTCCCTGTGTTTCCAGACTCTGGGACAACAAACACACCAGTGCTCATCCCTGGTATGACCAAAGTTTGATTAGAAGGAAGAGTAAGGGTAGGCAAGGCAAACAGCAATAAAACACTGGGAAACAAAGTGCTCAGTCACAACACAGCCCTGCACTGCAGATGTCTTCAGCCACCATTCTAGCAAACAGAGTCCCTCCCTTCCTCCCTCCACCCCACAAGAGCTAATGTCTTACCAAGAGATGGTAGTTAATCATCAGTTATGAAATTTATCTCTCTTAGTAAGGAGATTTAGAACATTATGTAATGAGAACATGTTTTGCAGACAGGCAAACAGCTGGCTGACTGCACCAACACACTGAAAATTGTTTAATAAGATCATTCATGCCTACTGTCTTTTCACTGTAAAAAATACAGCTACAACCCAAAACTTACATAGAAGTTTGGTTAAATAAGCATTTCTTCATCCCTGAAGAACTTAAGATTTCAACTACCATGAAATCTATGAAAGTCAAACATACTAGTAAGTATTTCTTATGGGTAAACATAGTGCTGAAGACTACTTAGAAATGTTAACATGTTAAATAACTTCAAATGTTTAAACACTTTGATGTTGCCTGGGAATTGTACCCACACCTGAGCCTTACAAACCACATTCCTCAAACCTTACTCAGATCTATGAATAGCAATTCTCACTGTAACTCTCACCTTCCAGAACTTCCTTATAATTGCTTAAATGGAAAAGAGAAACATGGAGACCCCTGGATATAATTGTACTTTGGGAATAATTTACATTAAAAATACATAGCAAAACATATAGTGACAGACTAACCATTGATGTCACAAATGGTTTGGGTTAAATGGGACCTTAAAGTTCACCTTGTTCCACCCCTCCTGCCACTGGCAGAGACAGTTTCCACTGGATCAGGTCACTCAAAGCCCCACCCAGCCTGGTCTCCAACACTTCCAGGAATGGGTCATTCACAGTTTCTCTGGTAATCTGTTCTAGTACCTCACCAACCTCATGATGAATTTCTTCCTAATATTCAATCTAAATCTACCCTCTTTCAGCTTAAAGCCATTACCCTTTGTCCTATCCGTACATGCCCTTGCCAGAAGTTTCCCTCCAAGTTTCTTGTAGCCTCTTTTAGGTACCAGAAGGCACTACAAGGTTTCCCNTACCAGAAGGCACTACAAGGTCTCCCAGAGCCTTCTCTTCTCCAGTCTGAACAACCCCAACCCTCTCAGCCTGTCCTCACAGCAGAAGTGATACAGTCCCCTGATTATCTTTATTATTTATTATCCCTATTATTTCAGAGGAGTAGCCTCCTCTGAAATCACTCCAGCAGGTCCATGTTCTTCCCATACTGGGGGTCCCAGAGCTGGATGCAGCAGTGTAGGTGGGGTCTCACCAGAGCAGAGCCGAAGGGCAGACTCCCCTCCCTGGGCATGCTGCCCACACTGCTTTAGATGCAGCCCAGGACACATTTGGATTTGTGGGATGCCAGGGCACATGGCCAGGTCATGTTGGGCTTCTCACCAACCAAAAGCCCTTCTCCTCAGGGCTGCTCTCAATATTACTGAGCCCTGTTACATCAAGGAAGTTGGGAAGTAAAGGAAAAAGAATACATGGAGTGTGCTTTCAGAGCTGATGCAGCTTTCCTGATTATGCACCTAATCGAGGCAATAAGGGTTCATTGTGATCACCTGTTCTGGCCTCCCCTACATATAGCCCATAAGGTTTGCCCACAGTAAGCCCTGTTACAAACAAACCTGCCTTTAGAAAAAACACCCCTGGTTTAAAGTTTTTTAATTATTAAAAACTCTAAGAATTTATTAGTCTAATGAGTGTTTTTATTTTAAAAAACTGCACCCTCTGTCTAGCCTCAGGGTGTTCAACTTCAAATTTCCAGCACTGGTTGTTCTTAAACCCTTTCTTTCTTGAGTAAAGAGGCCATTCCTCACCTCAACCTTTTTAGGCAAGGATCCAACCACTTCTTTCTTTTGGATCCACTGAAAACAAGGTATGCGCCAATCATCTCTACCGCAAGGGGCTTTAAAATGCTTAATGGACTGCACCTTGAACAAATCTCTCAGCTGAAGTCCATAGTGCAAAAGAGTGACACTTGTGCACTTCACAGGTAATTGTCCCACCTGCTCCTCTGTCTTCTCAAATTCACTTAAAGGGCTATTTTCCTGGCAGTCACATTAAATCTTTCCTGCCAAGGCTTTCCAAGAATCACTAACTCTGGGGTGCAGAATCCCTAACTGTTCCCATGTTGAGACTCCACACTTGAAATACTGAAATGAGTGGTGGTTAGCTGCATTCAGTAGCTATCAAGCATCCAAAACTACTATGTAGGTGGTTCTCAGCCTTCATCATTTATTCTTTTCTTTGTATAGCCATAAAATAAAATTTATACATTACTGTATTTAAGAATAAGTAACTATACTTTTTAAAGCAAAAACATGGAAGAAAAATTTAGGCAGCACACGGCAAGAGCCGATCTTCACCTGAGCGCCACAGAGGCGCTCACCTGCTCAGGGGCGAAGAGAACAACTGAGCGCCCGTTCTGTCTCATCCCTCCCACGGCACAGCAACCCCAGACGGCATCACTGATGGGCGAGATCCACCACCTTGGATTTTCACAGTAACGCATTGTAGAAAGCATTGAAAAATAAACCCCAACCAAATATGCAGGCATCCCCTCTAAGGTTATCAACACCAAAAGCAGCCGCGGGGGGAGCCGGGCCAGCGCAGCCCCCGCTCCGGGCAGGGCGCCAGCGGGAGGGTCTCCAGCGGGACCGTGCCGCAGGCTCCCTCCTCGGGTCCTTCTCTCGGGGTAAAGAAAAGGGAAAAAAAGAGAACAAACCCCAAACCAGTTGCTATTAAGAACGACGGACTCACCAGGAACCCCGTCAGGAGAGGAAAATCACGTACAAGCAGCAACATCGGTGCCGCCGCCGAGGGCTGCTGCTGCCAACTCAGCAGCCCGGTAGAGCTGCGGGATGAAGTCCCGGTCCTGCAGGCTCGGCTCCTGGCTGGGGCACGGAGAGCACAGCACAGACAGACCGGGCTCAGACGGGCACGGGCAGCCCCGCGGGGACTCCGCAGGTGCAGCCCTGCGGCAGCCAACCTGTCCCTCCTCCCGGGGTGCCCGAGGGTGGCTCCAGCCCAGCCGGCCCCACCGGCAGCGGAACCGCCTCCAGCGCGTCCCCCCGCACCTCTCCCGCTGCCGATCCCGCCCCGCAGCAGCGCTCCCGCAGCGCCTCTCGCCGGCAGGGATGCGGGGCGGGAACCGGGGTCGCCGTCCCGACCTGCCAGGAGCGGGGCGGAGCAGCCGGTGGAGAGGGGCCGGGCGGGAGCGCCTCCTCAGCGGCTCATCTCCTCCTTTCTGCCCCGTTTCCCCCTTCCCCTCTCCCTTCCCGCTCCCCCGTTGCTGCCCGCCCCGGGGTGCCACTGCCGTCCCATGCAGGGGGACCAGTGGGGATCCACACCCGCCAGGTCAAGGCACCCCATCCTTCCGACGGGGCTGGCAAGGCTGCACATCCCGTTAGTATCATTCCTAGTCTTCAGCGGGGGCTTAATGGTGTGGAACTAGCAGCTCAGGGTTCGGTAGTTTCTCGGAAAGTGTTTGGAAAGGGGAAAAAAATGGTATTTACTTTACAGTTTTATGGTTTTTCAACCTGTAGTAAATAATAGCTGTATCTGCACCAGGTGAGGGAAGCGTCCAAAAGGTAAAGCTGTATTTTAGAGTATAATAAAAGGCGCTTGTCGTAGCTGTCCCCTTACACTTATAGTCAACACTTCTTAAGGTTTACGACCATCACTTCCAATGGTTCAAGTGAGCTGGATTTATCAAACAGCTACAAGTATTACAAAATATTCCAAAATTCAAAAGTAACACAGCGAAAACAGCATCTCGATTCATCCAGATGAATTGAATGATTCATTCACCCTCAGGTACCTGAAGAGCTCACAGAGCAGGCGCCTAAGAAAGATAAGGAAACTAATTTAGCACTTCCTTACATGTTAAAATATTGTTTTGAAATTGGTGCAATAAACAGAAAATAGTCGAGCCTTTCTTTTTCACAGATGGGAAATTTTGTCACTTTCAAAAAATTCTGATGCATACAACCAAAATGTCCTGCTCAGCTTTCACATAAAAAAAATTCAGCATAAAATTTGCAGTTTATGCACAATAGCAGTGTAACATTACTCGTTACCTTCAAACTACTTTTTCAGAATTGCTAGGTTTGTGTTATTCCAAATAATGCATATGTTGGAAATTTTGTTTTTGGGAGGTACAATATTTACTTGGCTCGTATATAAATACAACACCTTTGGAGGATAATTTGAGTTCACTACACGTCATACTCACAACATTGTTTTTGACTTGTTCAGGCAAAGCTATAGAAGGGATCTGCTCTGAATTAAATGCTCAGGTACATCCCCTGCCTGCAATTACCAGAAAAACACATTGCTCTCTCTAACAGTGTGAATCATTATCAAAAAAGTTACACAAATGAATCTATTCTGTAATGTGTGGTTTAATCTGAAGTATTAAAACAACAGCTCCAGATTTATGTGGGGGTTTTCCAGAGTTTCATCTTATAAATGTTGTTTGGAGGCTGGGGAAAGGAAGGGCTGACAGCTATTTGCACATCAAGAGCTCAGGTACAGATACCCAGGTACAAGGAGAATTTCTGAGAAACATCACAGACCTTCTGTGTTTCTCTTGGGACAGAAAGCAGCCACTCAGAGAAACTGGAGGCCCCATATAATTGAGGGAGCACTGCCCATACCATCCCATATTTATTAATCACCCTGTATGATCCCTAACAGACCACATGAACCAAAGGATTTGTAAATCAGGATTACAGAAATCTGTGGCCTGTTTAGAACAAAGGCAAAATGTTCGTGTTGTTATTTCTTTGGTGACTCCAATCTCCGTCAGTAACACTTGCATTGCTGTAAAGAATTAGCCAGCCATGGTCCCAGACTGCAGCTCTCTTAGGGATGAATTGAAGAGCTTGTGGCCCTTTCCCAGAGTGCTGTGACAACTCTCTTGTCCCCTGGGACAGCAGTTTTGCAGTCAGTTTTCTTTTCTGGATACAGAACTGCTGATTCCATGCACCAGAAATCAAGGAACTTAACCATTTATTGATATCCTGGTTCACACAGCCACGAATTCTTCCAAATGTGAAGAACTTGTGCAAAATACACAGAGGTCAGTTCAATAACATTAATGAACAAAACCTAGTTTGCTTCCATTTCACGTAGCATTGAGTGCTCTGCAAGCATTTTTTGCTCTTCACCTTAATCTAATCTACCAGTAAATATCAGAAAAACAGGTTATCGATGCAATTTTCTAAACTTAAAGATTTTGAGTAAGAGATCATGTGTCATGAAGTAGAAAAGAGATTTCCAATAAACACACATAGCTGTTAACAGCGAGAGCTGCTCTGGGATAACTATTTACATTTCCCTCCTGGATAATACATGTGCTAGGAGCAGAATTTGAAAACAAAATTTTTTTAAAAAAGCGCCTTTGTTGAGGGACCTGAGATAAGCAAGTTCTCATTGTCCAGTTGAACACTCCCTGGGCTATTTTCCAAAATCGTAATTGCAGTCATCACAGAGAGAGGAGTGTATCTTTTGCCAACTCTGTGCTCAAGGTTTTCAGCTATCACTTCCTGGAGGTATTCATTAAAAATAGAGATCTCAGAAGCACCTTCTAGCAGTCAAAAAGTTAAGGAAGACATTTCTATGAAAGTGTTCTGTTTCTCTGGGGTTCTTTTTCCAGTGGTTTGAGATCTTGTATGTTCTGCATTTTAAATTAAGGACTTTTTGGCATTTCTGTATAAAGGCTCTCTGTTAAAATTTTAATGTGGCTTGTGATACTGATGTGCTTTTTTCACTTCCAGCGAAAAGGGGAAAAATCAAATTTATGTTTGGAAAAAATGCCTGGTTTGATGCACTAATGAATAAAAAGGCAAGATAACATTTCAAGAAATACAGTAATTGCGTCAGGAGTAATAGCACCATGTTTCTTCAAACCATTCATCAGTTCACTCAGAGTTCCTTCTTGAAAAATGTAATCAGTGTTATTATGCCTGCTGTGTTAATTTGATTTTAAAAATACATTTAATTTAATTTGAGACTGTTCCTTCACGATTCTCGCTTGGTGAGCGTGTGACATACCGGGTTTGTTGGAATTTGACATAGCCCCAAAAATCTTTTTTTTTCAGTGTACATCAAAAATCTTCAGGACATCAGTGCAACCAAGCAGCCATGGGATCCAGACCCACCTGCTTTTCTTAGGACTTGGATTTTGTTTTTGTAACAATGGCATTGGGCTGCAAGTCAGAGATTCTTGTCCCTGAGCTCCCTTGCCCCACTGTTTTTATTTACATGACACGAAGAGGTTTTCTTATTACAAAGCCAAGCTTCCCTCTGAGAGAAAAGTGGTATTTTCCAAGCTTCATTCCAGTTATTCACTGTCACCTCAGCCTTCTCTTCCTCTCTGTACTAAATAACCTTTGTCAAAACCAAGATGCAGGAGATGTTATACAAGAAGAATGAGGCCTCTTGTATAAGAGGGCAACATTTTGGAAAGGTTTTTCTTAATGTTAGTTACTACACCAACAGAAAAATTCCGTGTCACAGACTCAGAAATGAAAAAGGGAGGACTGATGACATGAGCTTTTCTGAGACAAGGCCATTTCTGTTTCAGCCACTGAAAAGATTTTAAAAAGCAGGTATTTACAAAAAGCTTTTCAGGGTAATTACAGCTCCTCATGTTCCTTTTAAAAGAGAAGTAAAAAGCAGACTCAGGGAAATATCAAATGCAGCAACACATTGGTATTTCCCTTTCTCACAGCATAAAATGAGGAATCTATTTACTTTCTCCTGCTTTCCTCTAGTACATTTAAAAGAAAAAGAGAAGGCACTAATTGGTGCCTCACTGTGCTGTATGAAGCCGATATTTGAATTACTGCCTAGAATGGATCCATGCAAGCTAAGGGAATGCTCTTACAAACCCCATTACTGTGTGTACTATTTATTTAGACAATTATTTTGGTGTCAGCTACGCCATTTTTTGCACAAGAAAGAGCTATGCAAAGTGAGTCAGAGCTGTAGAGTGAAATGCTGCATAAAGAAGGGCTCAATTAATATCCAGGTACCTGGAGTTCCATGTTGAAAAACATTTCTCCAGGCAACACTGAAAAAATCATTGAAAGAACTTGAACATTTATGATGCACCTGCAAAGCATAGGCTGGGACTCAAACATATCATTTCATCCGAAATATACCAAAGTACTTTTTTAGAATCACCATTTTACTTCAAAACAGCTAGATACTAATTAGCAAATTAATCAGTAAAACAATTGTGTTTTTCGCAAATGTTTTAATACAAATAATTTTAATGGCCTCTACAAACTTCAGAAATGTTTCATGAAACCAGTTGATTTCCTATATATAAAATTTCTAAGATTCATCAAGAATAAAATTCAAGGCACCTAAATATTTGTTATCTTCTAACTGTCAGCTGACAAGATTTAGGACTTTTTAGAAGATGCAGAGGAAAGAACCCCAGAACACCCCTAAAATTCCACACAATAGAGAATTAAGAGAACCAGTCTTCTCCTAGCCCCATAAGTATTTTTTTCACACATAAACTCAACATTTTTGCAGGACTTGTGAAGAGTTATGGCATTTCTTCTAATAAAACCTCCCTAAAACTCTACAAGATGGCTACAGTTACTTTGCTGAAAATGCAGACACAGACCCTTAGAGCCTGTCAATAATACATGGATTGCAAAAATTTCTGGGTTTCAGGCAAAACTCTTCTTTTTCCTCTGTTTGCTGCCACTGAAGTACTCTAAAGCCAAGATATTTCAGCCTGTCTCACTGCAATATTTGGTATAAGCCAACCAGAAAATGAGTATACAAAACTGCAGGGTTTTATTGGATTAACATAGTGTACTAACTCGTTGATCCTCAAATTTGTTATTCTGTGGAATTATCCCGCTGCAAGCAAAGGTACCCGTTAACACCAGCGACAAATATTTAAGGCAGGCTTTATTCACCAATGCTTCTCATTCTGGGCAGAAACTGAAAGGATGTTTTAGCTCAAACAAATTGGTTCAACTTGTCCTTGACAGGAAACACTGCTTAGGAATTGAGAAGCTGCATTCTGCATTTAAAACAGGGTTTGGAAAAATATCTAGGTTGACAAACTTATGTCTGCACAGCAAAAAGTACTTCCATTTATTTTATAAAGTAATTCTTCACCCTTTAGAAAGCTCAATGACATGGAAAAAGTCTCGAATTTGTTTTTCTTTCATTTGCATGGTGTTTTGCTAAATGCACTTGTTCACAGTTGTACTCTTATGAGGTGATTATTGCTAAGAGAAAAGCTGTAAATTTACAAGGGGTTCTGAGCAGCCTGGTCCAGTGGAAGGTGTCTCTGTCCCCAGCAGGGGCTTGAAGCTTTATGGTCTTCAAGATCCCCTCCCAACCAAAACCATTCTGTGATTCCGTGATTCTGTGATCTTGAATCAAGTGCTTCTTCAACAGGGTTTAAGTGACTCATAAATACAGCCCATTGTGTTGCCTTGGACACTTGTAGGGGATGCCAGGTGCCCACAAAATTCTCTCTGTCACTCCCCTCCTCAGCTGGACAGGGAAAGAAAACACAACAAAAGGTTCATGGGTCAAGATGAGGACAGGGAGAGATCACTCACCAGTTATTGTCACAGGCAAACCAGGCTCTAGTTGGGGAAATTAATTTATTTCCAACCAAATCAGAGTAGGGCAATGAGAAATAAAACCAGATCTTAAAACCATCCTCCTCCCATTGATCCCTTTTGCCTGAGCTGAAATTCACTCCTAATTTCTCTACCTCCTCTCCTCCCCTGCAGCACAAGGCAAGGAATGGGGGCTGGACCTCTCTGTGTGTTGGCACTGAGCCTTCACAGCAGCTCAGCTGTCTTGTGGTGATTGCGCCACCTTAAAAATAATGTGTGTTTGGGGTTTTTCCCAAACCACGAGAAAAAGAAATAAAATCACCACAATGCAAATGCATCCACGTAACATCCTTGCCAATTTTTAATTCAACACCTAATAATATGGCATTTTGTATCAGTTATAGCAAGAAAATATCAGGAATGCATCCCAGCCCTGTAATGGTTATTTTCACCTCAGTAAAGCAAATAATAGTGTAGAAGATAAGTGCACTGGTCATGGTAAAAAGCCATGTGTTTCATTTAACTTTCATGCACTTAAGGTCCTGCATTCCAGAAAGGGATAGAAGTGTGCCTGCTTTTAATGCTGATACTGAAGCATTTCTAAATTATAAAAGGCTGAGATTAAGGCTGAGATTAAGATGTTTTTATGCACACCACACTATAACAAAATTCACAGGCTGGATGTTTTTAAACAAAACCTTTTTAAAACGCTTCTTATTTTCACTTGAATGTTTATACATCATGAAATCTGTCGTCTTCAAACACACATGTTGTGGGAGTATTTGGGCACAAGCCCTTAAAATTTACAGTCTTACAACAGCTTTATGATGATTGCTTGAATAACATTTAAAACGAAACCGTGTTCCATGTATTTTAACATATTATCTAATATTATTTACCACAAGAAAATGAAGAGTTGCAAACATGTGAAAAGGCAGTCTTGGTAAATTTTGATGTTTGCACAATAAGGTCCCTGAAGGTCATTTTCTTTACCACACATGACTATTAACAGAAGTCTTGACAAATAAAACAATTGTCTTAGAAATCATTCAAATTTCTGAGCCTTCATAGTCATATGAACAACCTCAGTAAGACTTATCTTATTTCTGGTTCTCTGACTTGAGAGGTTACCCTTGTATTTAAGTAAATCAAACAAATTGAGGTTTCAATACAGAGATCACACATTGTTCCTGAACCATCTGTGGTAAATTTTGATTAGTAGGAGGAAACAATTCAATAAATTTTGAACAAATAGTTCTGGAGCCATTCTCAGCTGAAATCCGACAGTTTCTGGGGGTTTTTTTGGTTTTTTGGTGGTTTTTTTTTGTTTGTTTGTTTGGTGTTTTTTTAATGTGTATAAACTCAAGGAATTTATTTGCTTTAAGGCATTTATTTTTAAATTTTGATCACAAGAAATTACCACTACATTGCTTTGCACATTGCTTTGCTAATGGAAAAGTAAAATATATTCTGTAGCACTCATTTTATCTGCTTGGGAAATTAAGTCTTTTCCACTCACACACATAATTATATATTGAATTTCTGAATCCCAAGTTACAGACATAATTGGTCCAAAAACTGTTAATACACTATAATGCTTTGTCATAGATGCACAAAGCTAGTAATTTGTCCTAAATGCAGTGTCCCTTGCCTTGATTAGAGATATTCTCATTTCTTTATCTTCCTGGAAATAAGACATGACTTTCTGAAAAAAAAGGAAGCTATAGGATGGAGAATGCCTGGTGCTGTCATATATGCTGGGCTTTTCCTCCAGCATTCTGCTCCTGAGCTGTTCCTGCTGCTCCTGCTCTGTATCTGTCACATAATGAGGAAAATGACTGAAGTGGAGCAGACGATAAACACTGCACCTTCCTCTTGTGCTCTAAGAAAGTTGATATTCAAAGACCTTCAAGTAATACCTGCCACACTGCTGCCGTTTTGTCTCTCTAGTTGCTGAGTATTACTGAATAAAGTGGAGCTGACAGTCAGCAGCTTGGAAGGAAGGGCTGCTCTCAGCTGTGATGTGCAGAGGGAGCTGTCATCTGCTGGCGAGCTGGGCTGAGGCAGCAGCTTGGCCCAGCCTTGGGCAATGGAAGATCCATTTTCAGGACAGCTGGGACCAGCTGTGCCTTAGTGGAGGCAGCTCCTGGTGTCTCCTCACAAAACCCACCCCTGCAGCCCCCAGACACTCCCTGCACATTACCAAGTAAACTCAGTACAGAAGGTTTGTGCCGATATTTGGGACCTCTGTGCCAGCACGGAAGGGAACAAAGTGGGAAATCAGGTCCCTGTGTTAAGCCATAAGTGTGTGGCTCTCTCTGTAGGCAAGTTTGCCTATTTCCCAAAAGCAACAGAGAGAACTGTTCTCAAGGACCACCACTGGTATTAGCAACAAGCCTTAGACCCTTTATCTCTTTCTTTAAGACTAAGATTTATATTTAAAAACTGGAAAGATTTGACTAGATGTGTCACTAACTTTTCTACTGTTTGGTGCCAAGGTAAATAATGAAGATCTGGTTCCTGGGACAGCTCTTCCTCATATCCCTTCCCTTTTTTTTTCCTCCTCAGCTTTAATTTTGGAGATGCTGGAAGCATATATGAATATGAAGATCCTGAAAACATCCTTAAGGACAAGTAACAGCTTCTCCTGAGGTAGTTCATTGCCCTGATTAATCACTGCCATGCCCAGCAGCCACCAGTTCTTTAGATAATTTCTTTCTACGTCTTGTTAGTGCCTTGTCCTACCTTTATCAAAGAGTTTTTCTTCTTCATTGCGTTATTTGCTTGTTGCTGGCAGGTGGCTCTAGCTCCACTGCATGCCTGCAGTATGAACCAGCACAAGTTGTTTTTATTATGGCTTGTTTTGTCCTGTCATGAAAGCCACAACAAGTATATTGCTCTTGGTGAGCAGGTGACCAGTTCCCATAAATGGCATTTCATTCAAGGGTCTGCTGAAACTCTAAGATCTGAAATGTCAGCATTTCCCATGAAATAGAAATTTAAAATGTCAATCAGATTTTATCCTAAGTGTTTGTACATATTGTACATCCCAGTAGGTTTGTGCAGTTTCCTGGACACAAGGACAAGACACTGCTCTGTCCGGAGGCAGTGCTCTGCTCTCACTCCAGCTCAATGGTTTCTGTCTGAGTTGTCATGTTGTGTAGCAATAATGCTTCTGACTTGCTGTGTTAGAACCAAGAATTTTTTTATACAATTGTTGAGTGGCCATTCAGCTCTTCAAAGAACTTCTAGCAAGTCACTGCAGTAACATCAAAACAACTCTCAGGAAAAAAAAAAACAAACCTCAGAAAAGCAAATAATTAAAACTTCTGCTGGGGTCAAGCATCCCTGACCTGACCAGCAGAAGAGCTGCCATATTGATTATCCCAAGAGTCCATCTGATGCCCTCTTCCAATCCCTGTGGTACCGAGCAGAGTGTGTAGGAAGAGAGCAAGAACAGGGGCAGCACACTGTGATTCTTCCTCCAGCATCCAGCCACGTGTAGCTTAGGAACTAAGTCAGAAAAATTTAAAAATTCTGCTGATTTTGTATTCCACAGCTTAACATGGATGTGGAGGTTTAAAATGTTTGCAACAATGTGAAGGATAAACCGAGACAAGAGGCAGACTATTTTAGCTGCTTTAGTATTCACAATTTTTCCTGGCTGTGCTCAGGCAGCATAGGATCTGCACAGCCCGCACAGACTGCCACCTCTCCAGGGCAGCAAATCCTCTTCAAATATTTGCTTTTTAATCAACAAGTAATTTCAACCTCATTGTTTGTTCTCTTTCTTGTTAAAAGCTCCTGTTCTGCATTTGAAAGATGAAAGCCTACCGTTCTTTCACATTTAGGGTTGTATTTCTGAGCTGCTTTCAGCACTTTTCACATTTCCTATCACAGTTCTCAGAACTGATTATGCTGCCAACCCATTTACATTTTCCAGTTTGCAGTAGTGTAATAAAGAACTAAGCAATGTTATCAGGTAACTCTTCCTGAAAAGAAGTGTGCTGGCTCCTTGTCACAATTTTGTATTTCTCTTGTGAAATCAGTCATAGCTTTAGTTAACCTCAGGAAACAAAAAAGGAAAAAATAATGGTGATTTAGGTTATTGATATTAGATAAAAATAGTGAATTTATTAGGAAAGAAAGGAAAATAACCACTCAATAGTTGTGAAAGTTGAGTAAATCTATGTCTAAAATTAGCTCAAGTATTATTTAATACTTCCTCCCCTCCAAAGGCTACCTAGATGCTTGGCAGACATTAACAATGTGTTATTGATCCAGAGGAGGTGATTTCAAAAGCAGGTCTGCTTCAGGGCTTTATTATTCTTATCCTTTGATTTTTTTCTTAATATTTAACATAAATCTCCCTGAGTTCTAATTAAAGGCATTATTTCTGGCCCTACATTTCATCACATAGTGGCTCGTTAATCACCTTTTCCAGTAAATCACTCTGCAGTCAGAGACATCTATAAAGAAGTCTGGACAAGGGTGATAAAATAAACATAGTTCCTCCACAAATCACATTTTCTAAGCTTCCTTTTGGTGCTGCTTTGAGGAAGAATTACTCTTCTGTCTATCCCACCATCACACTGGGCTGGGAGTTACATTCAATGCCTGATCAACACCAGGCAGAACAAAATCACTGCTTTTGGTGCCCTCCATGGTATCCTTCAATTTATTTAGTTATTTATAACCTTATACCTGGGTTCCTATTTATTGTAATTACATCTTTTTCTCTGCAGCACTGCTGCCTAGACAATTAGGCCCCATTTTGTAGTTGTGCATTTGATGTCCTGGTTTTATAGACAGTACTTCATAATTTTTATGAAATCTTTTGCTGTTGTTTTCTCCAACCTATTCAGTATTTTTAGTTTTGATCCTATGATTCAGTGTGCTTGCAACTTCTTTCAACATGCTGTCAATAACAAGCTTTTGTAAGCACTCTTTTTATTCCATTATTCAAGTTATTGTGACTAATACTAATTAGCCCATAGGGCAAAACCCTACCCCTCTTCTTGCATTTATTCCTTCTACTTTTATAAACCTTTATTAGGAATGATTGGTTAGTTTTTCCCCAGATTACACATTCTTATGTGGGAGAGCATAAAAAGACAATTTACTACAAAACAACACACCTACTCTGCATTTCCTCTTTATTCATTAAAGCAGCTGTCTTACCAAAGAATTAAATCAGGTTATTTGACATGCAGTCTTGACACATCTGTGTTGGATGCTCATAGGTGATGCTGGGTTTTTCTGTAAACATTTTCTGGATTAATATAGTTCTGTCATTTATTTTTCTGGTGGCTCTCAGGATGTTGAGCTGAGCCTGATGGACTCAGCATTTCCTCGGACCTCCTGCTATCCTCCTATCTACAAAGGGTAGCTGGAGAGGATGGATAAGTAATTTTTTTACATTAGAACCTACACATGCTCACACATAATCATTGGTCATTCAGGAACCCTCTTTATTTTCCCTGTAAGTCAGTGACATAATTATTGCTAATATTAAAAAAAAAAATCATTTCTTTGAATATTTCTAAACAGAACAGAAAAACAGCCTGGGAACTATTTTCATTTGACACTATAATGTATCAAAATATACAGATGTAAAGATGGGAAATCTGTGAAAGATACAAAGGATAAAAAAAATCCACAGCATGCAAGGATAAGTTATTTAAGCACTGTTAGCTTTGTCTACAGGATGCCAATGCATATACAACAAATGCTTCCACTAGCTTTTATTTCTTTAAAAACCAGCATGCAATTTCATCCCTAGCTTAGCTCACAAAAATACTGCAGAGGTCACAGAAAGAAAACTCTTTATACTGCAGGAAATTTTCTTTCATGTGTTTTTCTACGACCACATCCATCTGCACTTGCTCATAAAGATCTGTTTGTAAAGAAGTTTAGTCTTCATCTTCAGTTTTCTCCTTCCATGGCCATTAGCAAATACTAAACATAAAAGATACGTCAAGAGCAGGGCAATATAAAAATGCTCAGTGTTACTTCCCCCTGTATTTGCAAGTTTTCCAAACACAGTCTTTCCAATGAATGTGCAATTAAGACTGAACAAGAGATCCTTTTGTAATGTGTCTGTACGTCCAAACATATTCCACTAATGCTGAAACTAGAAGCCTTGCTCTTGTCTGTCATGTTTAATCTGCGTGGGAAGTACAGGAGAAATCAGGCGAAAATGCAGGAGAAATCACAAGAGAGAAATCCACACAAGATTCCAAGATCCACCCCCCAAAAAAATAGTAATAATTAAAAAACCAAGCAACCAAACAGAAAAACAACAACAAAAACCCCACCCTTTGAAAATTCTGCAGTTTTGTATGAGGTGCCTTTTCTGTTTCCCAGGCAACTTCAGAGAGCAAAGATCTGATGTGTATATATATATACATATGTGTGTGTGTGTGTGTATGTACTGAGTGCAATAAAATTCAGGATCAATTTTTTATAATGAATTAGAATTTAAAGAACCTGAAATTAACCTTTGCCACTTTTGTAACTTTGGTGGCAATGTTATTGCTAACTAATGGTAACTTTGTGTCAGATAATTGCCACAAATTCATTCTAAGCGGGGAGAAAAGAACAATTCCCTCTTTCTAGGGACCGTGCTCACAGGCAAGGCCTGTGCCAGGCTGTCCGGCAATGCCGAGAGCCGCAGGAGCGGCTGCCCCCCTATCCCTTGTGCCCAGCAGAAGGGCCTGGGGGGCGGGCAGTCACTCACAGAGTCACAGAATGGTTTGGGTTGAAAGAGGACCTTGAAGACCACCCAGTTCCAACCCTGCTGCCATGGGCGGGGACATCTTCCATTCAACCAGGTTGTTGGGAGCCCATCTAACCTGGTCTTGAACAGTGCCATGTGGAAGGAATGAGAAGAATGTGTCTTTACAAGCAAACTGTGAGTCTACCTGCAGAAAAAAACCAGATACTGATAGGTGAGAAAAGCAACAAGAGGAATACTATTAATTGACACAGACTCTTGCTCATCCAAGGCCATGTTAAATTCCTGGACTTGGAGAAAAAGAACAGAGATACAAAGAAAAAGGAGGGTCCATATTAGAAGGGGATATGTTTTAGACGATTAGGGAAGTCTGTACCTCTCAAGTACCTCAGCCAATGGGGAAAGAGAGAGGGTGATGTGACTGGGAAAATAGGATTAAAAGGAGGGTGCATCCTCCAAAAACTCGAGAGACCCCAGGGGAATGCCCCATGGTCTCTCTATTCTTATAAATTTACAGGACTCTTCTGTCTCCTTTTGGACATAAACCTCTGGCATCATGAATAATTTTCCTAACACAGGGATGGGGGCAGCCACAAGTTCTCTGGGCAACATGTGCCAGTGCTCCACCACCCTCACAGTGAGGAATTTCTTCCTAAAATCTAATCTAAACTTACTTTCTGTCAGTTTGAACCCATTCCCCCTTCTTCTGTCACTCCGGGCTCTTGTCAATAGTCTTGGCCCATCTTTCCTGTGGGGTCCCTCCAGGTCCTGAAGGCCGCGATTAGGTCACCCCAAATCCTTCTCTTCAGGCTGAACAATCCCAGTTCTCCCAGCCTGTCCTCCATCCCTCTGTTCAACGCGGTGGCCGCCTCTGGCCTCGCTCCAACGTGTCCCTGTGCGTGCTGTGCTGTGGACCTTTTCCCTCCTTCCCCGCTTTCCTCCGCTCCCGGGCCCCGCGGCGCGGGAGGGTCCGGCCNATGGAGGAGTTTCACCCGCACAACGACGAGGTAGGGTCGCTCCTCGCTGTGCCCGGGGCCCGCCGCGCCGAGGGGCCGGGGCCGCGGCTGCCGCCGGCCTGCCCGGGCTGCGGGATGGATGTTCCCTCCGGGAAGGAGCCGCGGTGCGGGGCGCTGCCGCCGGGGCTGTCAGACCGCGGCCATTTTTCCTGGGAAAAACCCCATTTCCATGGGAAAATCCCGAGAAGTGCCGGGCTCGGTCAGCGCCGCGGGCTGCTCCTGCCAGTTCGAGCGGAGGAGCCGATCCCCCCCCCGGGCGCCGCTTCAGGGCTCTGGCCACTAGTTTTCATTTAAAAATAAACCAAAACCCCGAGCAACTTGAACTTTAATGCCACTGAGGTGTCAGCCCTTGCCCGAGTGTGTGAAATTCACGGCTGTGCAGAGGCGGGTGGCACAAGGGAATGTGCCATGATTCCTTTGGGAGCCGAGCCAAGTGCCCATGAGAAGGAAGGAGTGGAAAATAGGAAGAATTAAGACCTGCAAGCTTTTTCTGCGCTTGAGAAAGGTATTTGGGTAAGGTGATGACTACCCAAACCAGTCTTTTGATACCAGGTTTGCAAAACCGTGTGTTACCCTCGGGAAGCAAGATGTAACCTGTGGGTTAGCACGTTTGTGACTCCAGGAAAAACACAGATTAAGACCCAGAGGAAAAGATTTGTCATTTAATTTTTCCTGGAGAATATTCCCATGACAAGCATAGACGTGGTGGAATTTAATCTTTACATAAATTGTAAAGTGAACCTGTTTCAAAGTTCGCTGAGGTCTCAGCTTTTTGGCCTCACTCATACATCATTAGAAAAGCAATGCTAAATAACACATGTATGGAGATGGGGGAAAAAAATTAAGATTTTAACATTATACTAACAGACTGCAATGCAAATAACCAGACACAAGGCCTAATCATTACATATTCCTTGGAGTAAAACTATAATGTGTTTACTTTTCTGACAGAAATAATAATAACTAACTTCTATTGCAGATGATCTTCAATGCTGATGAGGCTCACAACATAGTTAAAGAGGTATGTTTTAACTATTACAAAGAAATTCTTTACATACCTTGCACTGTAGTGAAAGCAGTTGTTTTCCTTGACCATCCCAGATAAATATAAAATTATATAGAATTAGTATTTATATAAAGATAGCATTTAACTTGGAGTTGCTTTAAGCTTCATGTAATTGCTGTCTTCAACTTCCTAAAGAGGAGAAGGTAGATGAGAGGAGAGCCAGATTTGGGTTACAGTGGAAAGGGTCGAGGTGGCTGTCACAAGTTGCAAGGGAAATTCATTCTAGTGTATTTTTTCCCCTTTACCCAGTTAGAGAGAAGCTAATGACTGGAGAGGTTGCAGGGAGAGCTTGGGGAGTCTCCATCCTTAGAGATTTTTAAAACTTGACTGGACAAGGCCTTGAACAATGTTATCAGACCTGGAAGTTAGCCTTGGCATGCGAGGGAGGTAGCACTACATGAGCTCCTTGTTCTAGCTTTTGCAAAACATTTTTTACAGAGAAAGAACAGGCTGAAAGTGAGTAGCCTGATAGTCTAAATTAGATACCTAGTAACTAGAAAATGATTAATGAGGAGCCGGGGGCTTACAGATGCTCTCAGGTTTTGCAGGGAAGTGGTGTTTTGAGACAGGAGTTTCTAGAGGGGCTCTGCAGGTCCTTTCCCACCTGCACTTTTGAAGCTGCTCCAGTACACAACAGCAAGCTCTTGGATGTCAGATAAACAACAGTTCAGCCCTTTATGTAACTGCCCCTGCCTTGAAAAGCCAAACACGGTGTGACACAGTCTCCAGACACTGGGAGTAAAGCCAAGTGTTTCTGCCTCTTATTGGAAGCTTAACCAGGGCCAAGGAGCTCCAGCACTGGGTATATTTCTGGAAGGACCAAAATCCCTGATCTGGTCCCTGTTCTGTCTTCCATTGTGCTTTGTGAATGTTTGTTTCCACTGACGCCTTTGGCCAGCTTTGTACAGTGTGCTCAGACTTAAATGGGCCTTTCAGAATCTGGGACACAGGTCTCTTACACAGCCTGTTAGTGGGGGATTAGTGCATGGGATACAATAGTACGCGGGATACTGAGTCAGAGAAGAACACAGTTTTATTTCCCTTACCTTTTCCAGATGTGTGCTTCTTAAGGGAATTCCTCAACTTTAAGAAGTACCCATCAGCACATAATTCTGAATTTCTTAGGAGCAGAGAGTGCAATTTAAGAGTTACAGCTTGAGAGAAGAATTTTTGTTCAATCATTTCAAGTTTAAGCAAGGGTTGGTCAATCTGTAGCTGTGGGAGAACATCCAATTTTCCAAGCAGTTCAGATGTTTCTTGTGCTGCAAGATACAATCCTTGAGTATCTCTCATATCTTCCCCATCTTTTAAGCAGGGATGTGCATTTCACTGTTGTCACTGTAGCTCTGAAGGTCTTGTAATCTTGCTGAAGGGTTGACCAGCCCAAGCTGATATTATTGATTTAAGCAGTGCCATCCCCATTACAGCAGCTTTTGAAAGCCAAGCTGGAGCAGGCAGTCATTAGGAACTGTGGGATGTGTTGGGATCTTCACTGGTAAATAGATCCATTCACTTGGTATCCAGAGCATATGGCTGAGGCCTTTCCTGCAAGAAATGTTTAGTCAGAGCCTCATTTTTATTCCTGTAATATTGTGGTATGTACTAAAAATAAGTTTCCGAGAAGGGTCCTTTTACTTCCTATTCAGCTACTGATACCTGGTGAGCTCAAGTGATTTAAAGTAATCTAATTGCCAGAAAAAAAATCCCTTAGGTTATGCAAAACATTTTAAAACTCTACATTTTGTAGTATGTTTACTGCAACTATTTTTTCCCTCTGTTTTAGTGCATAGAAAGTGTTTTAGGCAAGGCAGATTATAATCACAACAAAGTCAACCAATGGACTGCTGCTATTGTAGAACAGTCACTGACACATCTGGTGAAACTTGGGAAAACCTATAAGTACATTGGTAAGTACAAGCAGCTGTACTTGTAGCACAGGCTGTCACAATAAATTGCGGAAAGGTTCAGGGGAATGCTATGAACAAAGCAGAGCAGGTACCTGAACTCTTCTGTGACACAGATTCTGAGTAATACCTGCGGCAAAGCTGTGGCAGTTTTACCTGGGCTGACCATGCTGGCAACACTTAACACCGAAGATTACATGTTATACAGTCTTTCCTGGTTGTTAAGCAACCCCAAGACATTTACATCAACCTTTTAGTATCAGTTCAGGAAAAAAATGGTTATCTTAAATAAAATTTTCAGTTGGTTTAAGCCTCCTATAAATAGAAACATCTGGAAGACTTTAGTCCCGTAAGCAAAGTCGTGTCCCATTATATTTATGTGTGTACCTGTGGAAGGAAAAAGGTAAATAAAGAAGTTTAACCCACTTTGGACCTTTTGTGGAGCGCTGATATAACAGCAAGTGTTTGCACTCTGTTCTGTTTTGAAAGTGTTGGGCTCAGGTTGTCAGTGGTTTTAGGACCATTGCAGGTCAGTCTAGAAAAGCTTCACATTACTGGAGCGTGGTTTCAGAGAGGGGCCAACAAGTATTTTTGGGAAACAACTCTCATTGAGTGTGACTTCTGCTGTACCTATGAGAACAGCACCTGCAATCCCAAGCTGAGAGGCACAAGCCATATCTAAGTAGTTAAAAAGATGAAACCCATAATCCTATTAGCAAGTGTTTTATTGAAGCTGTTGTCTTCATGCGAGTAAAAATAATCATGAAATGAATAAAAAATTCTTGAGGAAGATACTGGGGTCAAGGGGGTTGTCAAAAAAGGTTTTGTCTTACCTGAATGCCACATGCCAGCCCTTTGAAAATGTAATACAGGCTTGAGTTTGTAAATGCTGAATGATGCACCTCTTCTGCTTTAATAATTAATTCCCTAGTTTTATGACTGTATCTTGCAGTTACCTGTGCGGTGATGCAGAGGAGTGGAGCTGGTCTCCACACAGCCAGCTCGTGCTTCTGGGATACCACAACTGATGGTAAGTTTCCCCATCTGAACAGAAAATTTGTTGCAAGAGAAACATTCCTTCTTACTCAGTTGTAGTAGTTGGGTTGAACGTTTTCAGGACTGGCTGGGGAACCAGCAGCTTCCAGGATGAGGTGCTTGTTTACAATCCCAGCAGAAATGTTACCAGTCAGTGCCTGCATTAAGAGCAGTTGCTTTGTAAATTAGGAGAAGCAGGAATAGGCAAGCCTTTCATTCTGAAAAAAAGAGTCAAAACATTTAATCCTCTCAGCTGAAGAGGCAGAAGACATTGCTCACAGTAAATACACGTGGGTAGCCCTAAACATATCTGCCTGCTGCGAGGGGACAGCTACTTTGGAGGTTTCTTAGTGAAAAATAGAAATAGTTTGACTTAGAGTGTGTGTTTCAGCTGCTTAACTGTCAGCCAGGCTTTGGATGCATTGTATTCCTCTAAAGTTAGTTCTAAACAGATTTTTTCACAGGTTGAGAATATCAAAGGAAACAATATTAAAATAATCTGTTGTCTGTCACAGATTCAAAAAGGTCTTTTTAGAAGAGGGTGCCAAGGTTTAAGTTTAAAACAGAGAGAGCCTCAAAAAGTCTAACAAATTTAAAAATAAATCATAATATGAAATTAAGTAAACAAATACAGTTTAATCTTCATGTTTCCTTCACTTGTAAGGCATTGATACAACAGAAGAGGAAGAATAACAGAAAGTAAATGCACTGGAATGTATTTGATCCAGTCCTTTTTCTGATTTCTTGTGTGATTGTCATGCCAATTTCAGTATGGGAATTTCAAGGATTTTTGCAAGTCCAGCTTTTAGAGAAAGATACTGGAATGGTGTTTTCCTGTTAACTGTCTTACGCATACAAGGCTCATGTTAGGTAGCAAACAATGGAGAAGTTACTGAAAATGTTTTGAGGAGTGCAGTTTTTTATAGCCAAGATGAAATATCACTATTTCCCTTAAATTACAACTTAAATATTCATGCTAGTCTGGCACACTAGCGATAAAGTGACTGTAGTAAAGACAATAGAATTCTATTTTAATTTTGTAATAATCTCTTCCAGGAACCTGCACAGTGAGATGGGAAAACCGAACCATGAACTGCATTGTCAATGTGTTTGCTGTTGCTATTATCCTGTAGCTGACTGGAAGAGAAATAGAAGCAACACCGAAGCCTTTAAAAAAAAATCATCCTAACATATGGCTAAATATTTCAATCTATTATTTGTTTCTGTATGAGGAGCATACAGAAGTTCTCTACAGAGAGCATACAGTCTAAGCCAGTTCTCATAGATTAGTTATCTGAAAGCTAGCAAAAGAAATTTAATATATATATATATATCTATCTAAAGAGAAAGTTTTAGTAATTTAAATATTTAGAAGTATGTTAATGAGAAGCTGCCACAAAGATCAGTAGAATTTATGTCAAAGCTATTATCAAAGATATTTTATTCCAGAGGATCAAAACGCATCAAATCACAGGAAATGTCAAAGGGCAAGCAAGACCTCTCAGGATTATGGTGCCTTTGGGAACAAATTATGAACACAATTCAGAGTGGATATACTGTAAACAATACTGGTTCTCCATGCTTGATTAAACAAAGCAAACTCTCCCTTTGAATGCTGGTGCTTGTGAAATTGCATGAGCATCAATTTTGGGTCAAGCATGAACATTTACGCGGACACTAAATCCAGGTAAGCTTTTCCCCTGGAGGCAGAGGAGGACTTCACTGGGACAGAGGTGTAATATACCCAGTCCTAGCAGAATTCTCATTTGTCTTCAAATGAAGAGCATAATATTTGTTAGCAATTCAGGGAAACGTGCTGGGGATCTGACACCAGCCCTTAATGCATCATTTATAAATCTGAAAACATTCTGAAGGTACTTAAATTTGATTTTATTCCATGATTTCAGAATTTGTGACAAGCACTTTATTGATTCCTCATGTAGTAGTCAGGAGCTAGGGCAATACGACTGTACCCACATTGCTCCAAGTAGGATTAAAGTGATCAGTGAGAAGGCACACACATTTCTAGAGGCTCTTGTTAGCTTTGAAAGCATTTATCAAAGTAACATATCTGTTCTTTGTAAGAGTTTTTCCTACGTTCTCTAAGTCTAGAATTGGATCTTAGTCCTATGAAGTAAAACAGTCAAGTTTTGAGCACTAAGAATTCCCCTCCTTTAAAGATTTATGCAAGTTCTTAACTTTGCTCATCTGATGAGTCTTAACTTGAAATATTCCACATGGAAGAAAAGCATTTGCACACCTGCAAGTATTTGCTGGATTGGGGCCTACATTTTTGTTGATAAATGCACAAATTCTATGATAAAGAGATGTATCAATACCAAAAATGCCTAAATGATTGCTGCCACTAAGTGGCAGCTGCATTAAGTTGTTTTCTCAGATGCTGCTTAAGGATAGAATTTTTTGTTTATACTGTATGTCTTTGAAAGAGACTGGTAACTACCTAACAGCTACTGTAGGGCTGTTTTGAATTTTAAGAAATGAATATTAAAGCACTATTACACAGTTTTGTTTGAGTTTGGTTGTTTTACAGATAATTGACTATTAGGGTATGAAATAAGTGTCCTGTGCAAAGAGCAAGCTAAAGAATATTTTACTGCTTAAATTGTGTATATGTATAGCTGGTGTGACACTACAGAAGGAGCCCTGTGTATGTGTAGTTTACAGTACTGTTCAAAGTATCTTGCTTTGCAGACAAATAAAATTCTGCTTTTACCGAAGTGCAAGTAAACTTAATACTGTAATGCTGCATTTGCCAAAGGCAAGTGTTGTGTGAAGATGTGTGTGTATGTTGTACTGACCTTCAAATGTAGAATAATTAAGCATTATTTGAGTTAGGACAGAAATTTCTGAATTAGGTTCCAGCATCCAAGGGCCAAATTGTGGAACTGACATAAATACGTTAATTTCTCTGATATTTGAGATTGTGCAATGTGAAAAAATAGGTGAGGTAGCAACTGGAAAATTGTTTGATATGATCAATATGGTTAAAGCAGTGGATGAGTAAAAACACTGGTAGCGGTTGTGTCCCTTTCATAGGTATTGAGGTGCAATTGAGGTGCAGTGATCAGAAGAAATATTCCCCATAGCCACCTGTAATCTCATTTGGTATTCTTGCTTTACTTGAAAACAAGATGCACTGAGTAAGACTATCAGTTTAATGAGGCTTGGTAAGGGCCTCCTGCAGAAGAACCCTAGAAAATACTGCTTAATTATATGACTGTTTCATTTTTCTTTCTACCAAAAAAATAAAGTTTTGCCTTAGTTGTATTTTTGCTTTGTGTTCTTGATCAATATAAAAAGTAACTGAGAAAAATATTCCTCTTCCTTCCCTTCACTTTTATATAACAGTGAGAACTTGGGAAATACATTGAAGCTGCATTTTAGAGACAAGATCTTGTCAATGCCTTGTTCCCAGGCTTGGCCTAATTTCTTCCACCTCTGCTTTACTCAGACCTCTCCTCTCTACTGCAAGTCTTGATGATGCAAGTTAAAAATTACATCAGACTACAGAAAAATTATTATGAAACTCTGGGAAAAGTATTTTCATTCTGCATCCTATCCTAGTAAACTTCTTGCTCATCTTTCTTTTCCCCATCCTCTGTGGGTACAAAGAGCTACTTCTAATGCTCCTAACAAATGTGGTACATTTTTATCTGCTTTTCCAAGTAGCTCATTTCAAGGCTAAATCTATGAATTGCAGACTATGAAAGCCCACAACATTTCACTGATCTTTTCTATCAATATATATTTTCTTTGTTGTGGCAATCAGGGGTATGAGTTCCAGTTAACAACGGGGATCTTAGCAGGACAGAAGGGTTTGTATTCAGGTACAGCGTGTGTATACGGAGCTGTGTGTTTCCAGGTATGATTTCATGATGAAAGATACCTGCTGTTCTTCCCACGCAGGGTTTGTTACTGTAAACAGAGAGGTGAGAAAGTGAAAGTAAGGGAGCAGATTTGTTACTTCTCATTGCCTGCTGGGTGTCTGCCTGTAACTCTACACCCACTCTGTGCCACCACTGCAAAGTCTGATGTGTTCAACTTCGATTCATGCAATCTAAAGCACTCTCAGAAGCCACTGAAATCCCAGCTCACAGCTAGGCCATGTGGAGTTGGACACAAATGTCAGCACACTGATACTTTTAATACACCATAAAAGAGAATATTTAGCTCCTGGTAGCCTGTGTGCATCAGTACAGTGGCTGCCATATAGAGGCAGACAGGGTTTGTTCTGATACGGAGAGCAGTTCCTGCAATGAGCAGTTCCTACCTGATCATTGGAATATGCCTTGCTGCCTCCTGTGCAGTCTGACTGGGTCGGTTTTTTCCCATTTAATTTGGAGAAGGGTTTTTTTAGCACAGCCACAGTGTGATATGAGTACAGAGCCAGCCTACACCCCCATCAGAATATCCTGAGTCAGGAAGTTCTGCCTGTGTGCTGCAGCATATTTCCAGCTCAAAGCCAGCACCAGTTTGTGTCCCAGGGAGTGTCTGAGCTCAGATGTGATATCCTGTAAATGCAGCAATAAACCCAGGTGTACAGGGGCTCCAAAGCTGTGTTGCCTGTGAGCTGCTCTGCCTGCTGGGTCTATGCCAGGTAAGGAGTCTGTGGACATTGACTTGTATGGAAAGGTTTCCCTCTCTCCTCTCCTCAAAGAAAGCTGCAGCCAAACACCACATGCCCACCAAGGAGATTTTTCTACTTCAATGAATCTAAATCACCAATGAAACTGGAGGGTTTAGCTCACATGTTCCACCAAGCGTCTGTTTTCAGACACAGGAAACATATGTGGCAGCAGCTTTATTTGTTGCATAAAAGTTTTCTAAAAAAACCCCAGGGTTGTGCCAGAGTGACAGCTGCAAATACCCCCAAAACTCCCATCCCACATCTGACCTAGAATGACTTGAAAAGAGGAATAAGTCACAGAAACACCTCACCGGTCATTATGGTTTGTCAGGCATTTACAGTTACCCTCATGCAAAGGAGCTACTGGGGTCACAGAGCACAAATACTTGACGCAAAAAGGATGGAAAGGCAAGTTTTGTAGTGGCAGTACCATTTTAAAATTTTACAGTTTTACTGTATTTGTAAATTAATGACAGAGTTTGTAATCTCTGCTTATGGGGCTTCACAGCCCAGACACCACAGAGTTTAGAATCAAAGCCATTAAAATCCCCCATCCAGAGGGAAGGTGGTGAGATGGACTTCACAGGCTCAGCTGCAACGCATTCAAACTTTCTAGTCAGCAGGTTCTCCTCTTCATAGGCCTACATTGGATGTAACTAAAATAATTTCTGAACAGCACCTCCTAGAGTATGAAACATTACCATCGTAATTCCAAAACATCCACATATGTGTAAACACCTTAGGAAGAAATTAAACCTTCCCTGCTCTATGATTTTGTAGAGTTTACTGCAATTTTTGAGGCACCCATTAGTAAGTGTTTATTCGTGACCAGCTGGGTAAAATTAGAGCTTGGGGGAAGGGGGATGAATGAAACTAAGTCCTTATTTGACCAAAGGTAGTATGATCTTTCTATAGAACTTTCATACACACACATATACATTTCTAAATATGTTCATCCCTTTTTATTTATCCAAATCCCTAAAAATTTTGAGTCACGCAGAGACAATTTTGTTCAATTAGAATTTCATCTATTGTTGCTTATTTTCCCTTCACCAATGTTTAGGTATCAAGACAAGGACTCCAACAGTGTTCATCCAAACAAATACCCTGACTAGAGATAATTCAACGTTTAGATACTAGCCAGCACAAGTGAGAGGGTGAGGTAACAGCAGGGCTGTGGCTGCCTTTCCTGGTGCTCACAGCACTCTGCTTGAAGCAGTCATGACTTTATCCAACCTCAATCAATAAATCTGGGGGGTTTTTTTATTGCTATGTGGGCTTCTACAGCAGCTGTTGAAAGTGGTCTGGCCAAATCTCACACGAATCTACTGCAGGGTTTCAAGTGAGGTCATTTGAAATGTCTTCAAGACTATGTAAGAACCTCAGAGATCAATGCTGTCATAGCTGTATAGAGGTCACGGCTGAGTTAAATGTGTTAGGAAATTAATCTTAAACAGTAGGCCCAGTTGTAGCTGGGTGGTCTGGTGATGTTTTGAGCAAATTATAGTTGCCTGTTTCATGGCGTTCTTTATAGGTTCTCTGAATTATAGTTGAAATGATTTTTTGTAGGGAACAACTTTGCAAAAGCTGGCTTTGGAAAGGAAGGAATTGAGTAGCTTTAATTTAAGGTTTATATCTGGATCAGCTGAGTCTTAAGGATCAGAGCTGATATCTTCCAAGCTCATCTCTTCATGGCATTGCTTTGACATCATAAGCACCTTAGGCAGTTGCCTTAGGGGTGTGTGTGTGTGTCTGTGCAAAGTTTAGGCTTCATTTGAATAACAACTGGAAAATTCATCTTTCCTGTTTGGTCTCTGTGGGCTGCTCCACATGAAGCAAACCTAGACCTCTCTGAATGGGCAGTTCTGCTGCTGCTGGTTCCAGGGACAGCTACAGTAGGAGAGCAGTGGGCCAGGATGTGTGCTGTGGGGCTGGGGTGTCTGGTGTGGGGTCAGCCAAGGAGAAAATGCCCCAGCTGCAGGCTTAGAAGTTGTAGTTATAGCACATAACAGAAATGTGTTACACAACAGCCAGGGGCAGTTATGGTTGTGCCATTTCTCTTGAAACCCACGTTTTCTGGGAAATGGTCACAGCCTCCAGGAAACACGAGGCTGCCAACTGCCCATGTGCTGGCCAGCAGATACCCCACAGATGCTCTTCTTCCTTCCCCACTGGGAACTCCAGAGTCAGGGCCACAGCTGCAGCTGTGAGCTGGGTGTGACTGTTTCCCACCCCTCTTCTAACTTGGGCTGTTTTGGTGTTACCTGTTGGGCCCATTAAAGTAAGTTTTGTACACATGCTTAATTACAGATATAACATATTTTAATATCAGTGTTGCTACTATTAAAAATGCCTTCCCTTGAGAAGAGACACAGGAATGCCATTCATGTGTTAGACCACAACAGTAATGATATCTACTGATACTGAAGAGAGGTTGGTGAATTAAATATAAAGGTGGTGTTACATATTGCCAGCCTCCTTCATTCACCCACTGCAGCTGGTCAAGGGGCTGTACAATCTCATTAAAACTTGCACGGTATTTTATTCTTTATACCCAAACTTAAAACTGAGGAAAGCAAAGCAGAGAGGCAGTGTGAAGTGGCATGGAAAACACCATCAGCTGAAACAGAAACTGAAGAAAGAACTGAGCTTCCAATTTACTTCTTATTTTCCACACTCCAACTCATAGAGCCGACCCTGAAATGCAGCTGAATTTACAAAATTTGGTCTCTACCCCTCCCTTTTCAGTAATCTGTTCATTCCCTCAATTCCTGTCTCATTTCTTTAGGAAAACAGATTAAACCTAGCCTGGAAACTGATCTTAAGAATTGCTCAAACTGTGGCCACTGGAATGTGTGTTTCTGGTTCTTCAGGACAGCAGTAGCAGTAGTATTGTTATTCTCACAGTATTGTTACTGTATCATCCAGAAGCACTAAGTTTGGAACAATGTCCAGCTATGCAGGATGTTATTCAACCATAAAAGAAAATCCCAACTACAGTCTCAAAGCTATTCAGTTGGACTGTGGAGAGAAAACTGAAATGGATGGACACAGGCAGTCCTAGGAACACAAAGAAGTAATATTAGACACTGCAAACCCAGTGATCTTAGAAAGGAATTTGAGCCCAGCAGTTGCCTCAAGGTGAGGACAGAGATGAAGGTCTCTGAGGAAGGTTCTTGCTGAGTGTGTTGGTACTGACTGTTGGGAGCAGCATCTGGGGAGTAGGGACTTTCCTACTTAGAAACTTTACTCACAGCATTGAGTCACACGGAGCTAGAAGTCAGACAGAAGAAAGTTTAAGATGAAAATGGGAGAATCAACTATAGTATAAAACACTTTTTCAGGTTTAGGCGGAAGAGAAGAAAGGTTGGTAGTTATATTAGCAAGAAATTGTTTCTATTAGATTTTTAAAAGACGAGAGCATTCTTGAATTGGGTGGAGAGCAAGACAACGAGGTGAGAGGTTCCCTTTGTAGTTTGTGTGACATTTACAAGTTATGCAAAGTCCTGGGCAACCTTTCCCACAGACACTTTCCTCAGCAGGAGTAAATACCCACTTGGCATGTAAGCTCTTTGCCAGCTTGCCCTGCCAGTATTCTCTCTGCTGATACCATTCCTCATGCGGTTACAAAATGCAAAAGCTGTCCCCATTAGCTGCCAATGAACAGTGTTTTCATCCTTTGGCAGGGGAAGATCCAGGAGCTTGAAAGAAATTAAAGGGTTCTGTGGACATTACCTAAATAAGGAGGCAACATCTGTTACTTCTAAAGGGGAAGTGGCATCTTAATTGGTTTCAGTTTAGTCTTTGCAAATGACTTGAAAGTAACATGAGGACTTTCATAATTTTCTTGGGTTTCAGGCTCGTTTCTGTTGCTTACATAAATGCAACTGTGCCTGGTAAATTTGTCTAGTAGTCAGTTGCCTGTATCTATCACCCTCTGACTACGTCTGAGAAATGCAGATTTTTTTATGCAGCGTGAACAGTTGGGGGATGCTGGTTTTTTCTACCCAGTCTCACAAGCTAAGACTCATAGAGTGTCTGTCATCATGTCAGCCATCTCCTGGGCTGCAGCAGCAGCAGTGTGGGCAGCAGGGGAGGGAGGGGATTCAGCCCCTCTGCTCTGCTTTGCTGAGACCCTCCTGCAGTGCTGAGTCCAGCTCTGGGGTCCCAGCACAGGAAGGACATGGACCTTGGAGAGAGCCCAGAGGAGGCACCAAGATGATCTGGGGGATGGAACACCTCTGCTGTGAGGAAAGGCTGAGAGAACTGGGATTGTTCAGCCTGGAGAGGAGAAGGCTCTGGGGTGACCTTGTGGCCTTGCAGTACCTGAAGGCAGCTGATAGGAAAGACAGAGCAAGACTATTCACAAGAGCCTGGAGTGACAGGACAAGGGGCAATGGGTTCAAACGGAGAGAGAGCAGGTTTAGATTGGGTATTAGGGAGAAACTCTTTACTGTGAGGGTGGTAAGACACTGGGACAAGCTGTCAGAGAAGCTGTGACTGCCCCATCCCAGGAAGTGTTCAAGGCAAGGCTGGACTGGACTCTGAGCAACCTGGACCAGTAAAAGTTGTCCCTGTCCATGGAAGGGGGGTTGGAACTGGATGATCTTCAAGGTCCCGTTCCAACCTAAACCATTCTGTGGTCATCTCACTTCAAGATGTTGCTACAAATATCTCCTCTCTAATCTGTCACTGCTGCCTGTACCCTGCTCACCCACAATTAAGCCCTCCTCCACTCTGGGAGGTTTTAGAGCACAGAGATACGTACAGAGAGCAGCAGTGCATAAAGGGTTTTAATAAGATATTGTGCTTTTGCAGGCTATAAATACAGAACAGTGGGAAATGCTGCAAATGCACTGGTGCATTGGCCCTGTACTGCAATGATCAGGCCAACTCCAACATCACTATGGTAAACCTGGAGGACAGCTTGGGGGGTTCAGAGCATTTGCTTGGGGAAAAGCTGCTGCAATGCCGCAGGCAGTGATGTGAGATACACAACACACAAACCTGCAGTCCCCAGATAGTCAGTTCATTCAGTATGTTGGCTTTTACCGTGGTGCCACTGATCATCTGACAGATTAATGCAAATACAGGCATTGGGACATTCATTAAATTAACAACAACAATGACTAACTTGAGGCAAGGTTCCCTGGATATGTTTGCAACACAGACATAGCTGCCTGCCTTGGAAGACATGTAAAGGCAGGGCAATGGCTCACTTCCAGACACGGCAACAACTGTGGCAGAGAATATAATCTTCAGAGGTTTCCTGTAAAGTGAATACAAGCTAATACTGGGAAACTGAGCATCAGTTAGTCCTCTGTGAGGAGAATTCCACTGCAACTTGTGTTGTAGTCCTTTACACACTTTTTATTATTATTTCTCTCAGCTTGTAGCCATAGGTCTTTGCTATCAAGTCTTTAATTTATGCATGTGAGATGAACAAAAGTGATGGACAATGATCCACATATTTACTTAACCATTTGCAACCTTATTACAGTGAGAATATTGCATGAATTGCTAACAGTTGTTGAGAGGAACTTTCATAATTTTGAATCAGAAGATAGCTGCTCACAATCTACAGGGTTCTTTTTCTGCTTCCTCAGGGGAATTTGCTTTAGAAAGTGTTTCTCACTGTTGGTTTGCCAGTCTTTGCTGATTATTTCCTTTCTGCTCTCTGAGCAAGGGTAAGGTCTCAGAGGGCTTGAGTTAATTCACCACCTGAAAACAGGCTTGAGCTAGCACTGGTTGCCTCAGATGGAAGGGAAGCATGAGAAAAAAGCAGGGAGGGTGATAAAACCTCAGCAGCAACTGCCTTCATTAACTGTTTGTGGGAACTAGTCCAGCCTTGGGTTGTCCTGCAGGGATATTCACTTATACCCTGGCTCCATGGCACTGCAGGGTAGAAAACTCTCTGGTCTATAGAGGCAAAGGGTCTGTGATATGAAATTGGACAATTTCTGTGCCCAAATGCCCTGCTATTTACACTGGTGCTGACAGCTACAGTTTGGCCTGTTAACTGCAAAGAGAATACAGCAATTGCCTTGTTGTAGTTCTTCCTTATGCCATTTCTGCACCCAGGAAAACTCCCCCTGAATTTCCTCAGTGTTCCCAATCATTCAAAGAGAATCTTACAGAGTCACAGTGAAGATCCCAGACCTTTGTACGGCCCAGTCTAACTCACAGGAGGGTGAAAAGACAAAACCAACGTAGGAAGCATCTACACTTTACTTCAAATGTGACTTGGCTCAACATGGTTCTGCAATTCATTTGTTCTGAAGGTCATAAAATTTAGGGTGAATGGTATTGGCATATTTTCTGGTCTTAAACTCAGTTGACATACAAGTATAAAACAAAATCAACTAAAGAGTTACTTGCAGGACACTTTGCTTTGTAGATTGCTTCCAGAATAAGAAAACATCCCTTCCAAGGGGAGGAGATTGTCTGATTTCCCCTTCACTGGCCTTTCCTTCCTACGTCCCTTCCTCCCTCTATGATATTGATTTGTAAGGTGGCTCAGTATTTTGGGGGCAGTGAGGTGGGTTTTTTGGCCATGTCCCTCATTTCTGAACAATGAAAATGAAATATGGGTAAAATTCAGGGCTTTTTTTCCCAGATAAATGTACAAAAATTGACTCACATGCTGAAAGTCTAGAATAAAGCAACTCATAAATTTCTTTCATTTTAGAATTTAACATTACAATCATTAAGCAGAAGGAGAAAATATTATTGCAGAGGTCCAAAACAGTCTGGTGTGGCAATGCAGAGGTGGCTGCTGCTCTGGTCTGTTTGCAGTGACAGGGGAGGTTGCAGCAGAACCATGTTTTGTGAGATGTGCTCTGCAGTGGTTGGAGTTCAGGGCCAAGCCCTCATGCCTCTCCCTGAACTTGCATTGGGCACAAGCACTTAAAACACTGGCAAAAATATCATGAGAGCTGGAGATCTAGAGGAAATTTGCAGAGATTGGGAGAAGAAAGGAATGGGCAAGTGAAGCTGGGGCAGCAGAAACTGGTAGAAGAAATGAACAGAAAGAAATCGGCAGAAGCTGTATGGAGAGAAAGGCACCAGTTTGCCAGGCAGAAGAGTAGTAGTGGAAAGGGAGGGAAGGGGGCCAGCAGAGCTGCAGAATGGGACTGGAAAGCATTTGTAATATTTTAGCAAGTCTTTCAACAATTTTCCACTCCACTGTGATTAGTTTTGCTGTTAGTCTGGGCTGGTTTGTGTGTGGTGAATGTAAATGAGACCAGTTAAGGTCTGTATCAAGTGCAAAAGTGAATGTCTGGTTCATGACAAGCAACTACTCTGGCTTGTGTCTCTGCAACTGATGCTGTTTTACACAGTCAGGCATGAGGATCTCGATCCTGCCAATGTTTAGGGCTGTAGCATCTTAAAGTATACTCCTACCTTCCTTTGAGCATATACAAGTGTGTATTCAGACACTTGGCTTGGAATTCTACAAAGAACTCATTGAAACATAAAAAAATATAAGCAGTCAACATTAACTTGCTAAGAGCACTCCACAATATAGCAGGATCCTCAGAAAAAGCCACAATGAGACCCTAACATTATTTTTTTTTGGTTCAAAAATACCTTGTGTTTCACAGGAAGCTTTTTGTTGTTTTATTTTTCTGTTTCTAATTTAGTTTAACCCACCATTTGAGAACTGAAAGGCAGAAAATCCCCACCCAGCAGGGAAAGTCTTACAAGACTTTGAAGAGGAAGATCTATTTTGCAACTGGGGAGGTTACCCACCATGATGGTGAACAGGCACAGTAGCACTTTCTTTGTAGGCTAAAACATAAGAAAATTTTAATTTAATTTGCCCATATTTTCATTTGGCTGGTAGGGAGCAGAGAAGGAAGCGGGGCTAGATGAGACCCAGTCATATCAAGTTCTTGCTTGGATACATCACCTGAGTATGGCCCAGTTCCATGTCCTCTCCAAAGCCACCTTCCAGTTTCCAAAGTCAAGATGAGGCCAATGGGAGCCAGAGGTGCCCAGCATCCCAGAGAGTCATGGTCTTTAAATATAAGACCAACTAGAGTGGATTGGAGAGTGAGGATATTGATGTATTAATTAACTGCTTATTTCAGATGACTCCATATGGGAAAACAGAGAAAATATTATATAAGGAGAGAAGGAAAACATCCTAGGCTGAGGATATAAGTGATGCCAACTTTTCTATCCAGTCACTTTGAATTGAACTCCTAATTGTTTCCATTAATAGAAACAGTTATGTTAATAATCCAATAAGTGGCTTTTCTTGCCGTCAGCAGAACATTTGTCATTTGAGTAGGTACTTTGTTGGAACTGAAGCAGAGATCAAACTTTAATCCACTTTGTAAACTCAGGTACCGCATAAGTTCAAGAGTGTGGGAGAGATTGCTGCCAGAGCAAGCACAGTATCGCATTTACTTTGGCTCCCAACAAATTGGGAATTTAATAAAGACAGAAGGAAGAGTTTTGTGGTGGCAATTGACCCTCCTCAATGAAATATGGAGCTCCCTCAAGTCCTGCCTTCAGCCATTCAGTGCTGTTCTTGTGCTGCTTCACCCCGTGGCTCACAGAGCAACCCTGAGATATTCCTGACTGTCAGAAAGCCTCACTGGTGCTACAGCAGCGGGGTCGTGGTGCCCAACTGCATCACAAAACTGCTGAGCACCACGTGCAGTGTCTCCAACAAAGGTGAGACGCCACCCCTTATTTCCAGGGCAGCTCTTTGGAGTCAGCAACTTGACAGCAAAAGCACCAGTTTTTTGTGAAAGTGACCCTTTCCCCATCCCTGAGAGAAAATCTCCAAATACCCAGAAGGAGGAAATTTTCAGTCAGAGGCCCAGCCAATAGCTATGGTCAGATTGGAAGCAGTGGCATTTCGCCACAAGAAGGGACTGTCTTTGAAGCTCACCTGTAGCCCACTGTCCTGAGGACTCAGGATAGTTTTTCTTATATTTTTATTTCAGTGCTGTTTCACTCTTGGATCCTAGTTTTAAGAAAATATTCATGTTCAGATAACGACTGCTTATGCACGGCTTGTGATTTAATATAACAAACTTTAGAAAAAAACGAGAAAGCCTCACTTATTTTTTATGTTTTAGGAAGACAATGATTTATTTATAAACACAGAAGTATTTTTTTCTGGGTTCAAGGTGACAAACAAGCCCTGGTACAAGTTTGCAGCTGGTCAGGGAATGTCACTGCAACTGACTAATGAAAGATCCCTGGTGTTTTAAGAACAAACATGGCAATATTTAGAAAATTAATGGTGAATTAAAATACACCCCCCCCCCCAAGACTCTTCTTATGACAAATATTCTGTCTCCATGTGACCTCTTGCAATTCCTCTTTGCCCACTTTCTAAGACCATAAAAGCCTGATCACATTTCCATTAAAATCAAGGGCAAATATTTCGGTGCTCTCTGCATAGGATGAGACCCTTATTATATTTCAGTAGCAATACTTTTCACTCCACATAAGAAGTCTCTTTGGTTATACTTACGTTCTGTTATGATTTAATAGGTTTGTTTCAGACAGAATTATGTCGATTTAAATATGACCCTTCTGATGGAAAGAACTGTAAAATTCCCCACCAAGAGCTGATCTTTGCCAACACTCTTTAATAACTGCTATCAATAAATAGGAACTGGTAGTATGTCTTTCTGAAGTAGCATTCAGAGCCTGGACAATATTTAAAAATGCTGTACAGGGAGAACACATCCTGTCTGGCAAGCTGAGGTCTAAAATGTGCTACATGCAACCAGATGGCTGCACAAATTTGTCTGAAATTGCAGAAGGAGACCACTGCTTTCTTCTGTGGCTGCAAGAACCTGTCAGGAAGGTGTTATGCTGTGCAGGAGCTGCTGCAGGGCTTGGCTGTGGCGTTTAAAAGTCACTAAGCAGGCAACTGGGACGAACAGAAGTCATGGTACATTAAACTGTGGCTTTTTCAAAGCTTTTTGCACTTGTTTTTTCGATTTTTTTTCCTCTGCTGCTGGCTTTAACATCTTTGTTTTCCTCTCTTGCCAGCATTAAAACTTTTGGTTCCCTTTTTTTGGTTTGTTTTTAAGAACCTGCTACCTGTAATTATGCACAGAAGCACTGTGCTATGTATGGGAGTCATGTGCACATTAGAAACTTTATTCACAGCTATTCCACAACTGTGAATAAAGTGACCATTGCTCTCTCAAAGCCTGTTTCACCATCAAAGAGGAACAGCTGAACAATAGGGCCAAAAGCACAGTTTGCTTTTAAGAATGCTTCAGAAAATGCCCATTAAATCATTCAGCAACAGCTTTTTTCAGCCTTGAGAACCAGAAGTGGCAGCCTTGGAAAGGCAAAACCTCTTCTTGCGTGGCTCCCTGCACCGTGAGCCTGAAGATGTGTAACCGAGGGTGTTCGGAGCAGCCGAGCCATGACTCACAGGCCGGGTGCGGGGCCCGGACTGGATCCCTCCTTGCCATCCCTCTGCCCCTGGGGTGGTTCCCAGAAGCCCAGGCCGTTCCTTTTCAGTTCTCCACTTTCCTAAGGAGAAGCAGCTTCTTTTCAGCTGCTTGAGTTCTGTCTTGTAGAGGACGTTTAGGGCTTATGTTGGAAGCCTGAAAGGTGCTGCTGCGCACAGGAGTTTTCCTCTTGTAACTTTCCCAGTCAGCCTTTTCCAGCTCCCCTTGTTCCAGGGACCGGCTGCAGCCAGGATAAGCTGTCTCCTAATAGCAAGCATTATGCTAGAATGCTTTACTGTTTAATAGCGCTAAGCTTTATAAGGGTGAATTGGCTCCCAAAAGCGTATAGCAGCCTCCACACTTCAGCAGTCATGGCGAATAATAGGAGGATAAAGGCAGTTAATTGAGGGGAAATCCCCTCACACAGACAAAGAAAACAGATTTCTACTACGCAGCCAGTACATGGAGGGCAGTGAAAACTTCCCTAAGGTAAAACTTGACTCTTTTACTCTATCACAGCGCCAAAATAATTCCCAGGAAGCAAAGGGACCTGTGTTAGTGTAGCTGAAATTTAGGAACCAGGCTGTCCTTCCCAGACTCCAAACAGAAAAATGGATTCAGTCTTTAGACTTTGTATTTAATGACTCCCAGATGCTTGGGAGTTAGAAATTTTCTTTGTTAAAAATGAAGTGTACTCCTCGTGGGTCAGCTTCTGAGTTGCTGATGCTCTGCTTGTTGAGTGTGTCAGCCAGGGCCTCAGGGCCACAGAGAAAAACACCTATTCTGGAGCTGTTAAGAAAATGAAAATATGGTCAGAAACTAGAAATGTAGCAGCTGGATACTCTTCATGTAAACCATTTTTATGTTCAATAGATGTAAGGGTTTTTTCCCAATTACAGGAACTGAAGTAGAACTGGATGTCTATCCCTTAAACCTTATAACCTCTTAAAACTTATTGCTGCTTCTAAAACAAATGCTGGGCTAAATCTCAGCTCAGCCTAAGTCAGTGAAGACAGGTTTATTGACGTCACTGAATCAAAGAAATAGACCTTCAAAGAGCTTATGGCACAAATTCGTAAGAGGAGCGGTTCTGGTTTCTTCCTACAAATTTTGGGTTGTTAGCTAAAAGTCATCCATATTCGAGTTTCGGTTTTAGAGGTAGAAAGTATTTTTGGAGGTATTTAGACACCACCTGATGCTCCTATCTACTTCAACTGGAAGGGTTAGGTTTTTTCTAAATCTTCTGCTAGTAATTAGACACTCCAAGAAGTATCTTGCAAAAAAAGAATGACTTTTTTAGAAAAATGTAAGTCAAAATAATTTAGTCAAGATCATAGATCATGTCCATGGTTGAAAAAAAAAAATAGAAGATATCTGGAGACAGGTAGAAAAAAAATGCTCCTCAAATTTTATCAGCCAAAGGAATAAGATTGTGCTGTATTGCCATTAAATAGAGGAAGTCCATAGATACTATAACTGTGCACAGGCTTACCCAGGATGATTCCCAGCAATTGTTCGGAATTCATTTTCCCAGTTAGGTCTTCCATACAAGGTTTTCTGTTTCAATCCTGTGATCACATCTTTCTCTTCTTCATGATGCACTACAAAGTGAGTGGCCTGTGGGAAATGAAACCCAAAGGACAGTTAAATATGGCAGCATTGTGTTCTGGTTAAAAAATAATAATGTCAATACTCATTGAATTATTTCCCAAATGACAATACAGAATTTACAGTGTTTTGCAGGGAACACTAAGACTGATAAAATCCTGACTATCTGTGTCTATCCCTTCTTTCTTCCCAGACTGAGTGATCTCGGAGTTAAAGCTATGAAACCTTAAACACAGCAATTAATTGTGGGAGTTTTTTGCAATGAACTGGTTTAGTCTAAGAACTCTAAAATAGGGCTGTAAATTAAAAAAACCACCTTTCCCTTCAGATGTTATAACACTACTCCCTTGACCATAATGAAATCTTGCCAGTTTATTCCCTGGAAGGTTTGATCCATATGAGGAGGTCTTGCCTGTGTAATTTCCAGCTAGACCAGCTAAGTTAAGTAAAACCAGGAAAAGAAGATGTGGTTAAAGGCATAAGTTCAGGCCTTACAGAGTTCTGCAGCCCTTTTATATGCGACAAAAAAAATAATAATAAATTACAGGTAACTTTATCCCCAAGGAAAAAACTGTGGGATTTTTTTCTTTCCTTTCTGTTTTTTTGACTTTGCATATGTGATAATTTCCTTGCTGCTCCCCCTTCCTGTCTGTCTAGCTGAGCTACAGCACTTTGGTGAATTTTGCAATGATGAGATAAAAGTATTATAAAACATTGCTAAAAGTAGCAGAATGAGAGCCTTTTCTGACTCAATCACACATTCTCCAGTGTCTGCTCCTTTGCATCCCCACAGCAACCCACCAGCACAGGACCAGACAGAGAACTCATGAGTCCTGAAACGAATGTGCTGCTCTTGTTCAAACTTTGTGTATTGGCCTCCCTGGTCCCTAAAGCTCTTAATTACACACTGTAGGCAGCATCAGCTGTTTTAGAGACGTGCATAGTCAGCTGAGGTTCCTTCTGTCAACAAACCTGCTTCCCGCAGAGCACAGCCAGAGTAAACCAGAAAGGAAGTCAGTGCACCGTAACATCTGATCCTGTGTACCTTCTGATGGGTAACACCTGCCTGCATTCAAAACCTCTGAGAGCCAGATGGATGCCCAGAATCCATCTGAACAAAAAAGACCATTTGAATGTTTATGAGAAGAGATTTGCTAACATTAACCCCAGTTTTATGGCAGTGACATTTTCCACCATGTGGTTACCTGAGTTTCATCCCAGCCTGTAAGGTAGATGTTATAGCTCAGAAACTCTGCGTTATTCCTCTCCTGCATTTGAGCCTCCAGAGACTGCAAGAGGTCAGCAAACCATTCAAATGCATGAGTGTCCCTGCAAAGCCAGTAAAAATAAATCTGGAAGAAACAAGAATGAGCTGTCAGGGCACACAGGTACTTACGTTTCTGGGTTTATATCTGCTGACAGAGTGAGGATTCTAGAGCTCTTGTAGAAAATGTCCTGAATGCTTCAGTATATGGGTAGGATGGTATTGATGCTATTCAGGAGTTTTGGTGCTAGGAGGGTTGTAAAGCTGAATGACTGACTGTAAGAACAAGGAAATATCTTTCTATTTCTCTTCCACGTTTTTAGTTTGCAAAGTTTCCCCACTTACCTCCTTGTAAAACAGTTTTGTTAGGACATAAATAAATGATTTAGAGGTGAACTCTCTTTCTCTCTGCTGGCAGGTAAGATAAATTAAAGCAGGTAACAAAGCCAGTTCTGTCCTCTGAATATGACCATAACTGTAAAGTGTGACCCCACACGTCTGCAAAGGGAGTTTCCAGGGGCAGGAGGGGAGAGGAGGATGCTCCCATTGCTCTTGCACTGATGAAAAGCCTTTCTCTTTGTGCTCAGGGGAAGAATGCAATATTTGCCCAGGCTGTATTAGCGCCTTGAACTTTGTGTTTCTCAAGCAGAGGAACAGCATTTCCACTGCAGCTGTAAATCCCCAGGGCCACAGTCAGGATTAGCTTGTGTGATTTGGCTTGTTGGCAATTTCTCCTTTCGTTACGTTTTTGATTTAGATCCTCCTGCTTTGTTCCTGCTAACCTTGAGAGGCAAATGGACTCTTCCTTCTTTTAGGACCTATGCATGTCTGGAGCCAGGTCCCCTTTGCAGTGCCTGCTTTGATTTGGGCCCTTGAACAATTACAGGGGTTCTGGCAAAGACGAAGCAATACCTTCTTGAGCTTTAGGTTGGTGGCATCGTGGCAGTATTTGTACCAGACAGACTTGAGGACAGATGCAAAGGGGGTGACACCTATTCCAGCTCCAACCAGCATCACAGTTTCATAACTGAACACGTCCTCGCTCGCTGTTCCAAAGGGGCCATCCACAGCTATCCTGGAATTGAAAGTATGATTATTAAATCAATAGTGAATGTTTATTAAGACAATTTAAAATACCAGCAAAAAGGTGTTTGTCTGCTACAATGCATATTTGACCTGAATACTAGTCAGCAAAAGGAGAGGTGAATTGATAGAAAAAACTGTAAAGGGGCATCTAAGGACCACATCTATGGTGGAAGTAGTTAAGGTTTTATCTCTGGTGCCACCAAACTGGTTGAGCAAAATTGAAATTGTCATAGGTGTTTGTTGACTTTACCATGGAGACTCGTTGTACATACTTGGGCAACTTCCATGCCTCCTGGAATTCTTGTTTATCACACCCACAGACATTGAACAAGCCCTCTGTCCAGTCTCCTACAATACGGACGTGGATGCTGAAGTAATCCTCTTCTGGAGCAGACGTCAATGTAAATGGGTGCCATTCCAGTTTAGACACTGCTGGGCATTTGACAAAAATATATTGTCCAACCTCCATCTTGAAGCCCTTCTTCATCATCTGGAGCTCAATTGTCTTGAAGGGATGAATGACCACCTGTAGTGAGAAGGGCAAGGGGAAAAAAAGGAGAAGGAAAAGTCTGTCTTCACTGTTCACTGGTGTATCTACATCCTCCATCTTTAACATCATTCTCTGCTATGAGAGCAAGGAAAGCAGGCGAAACTTTCTTCCCAGCAGAACTGAGAGTGAGGAACAGCACGTGACAGGCAGATGAAGGCCTGCAGAGGATGCTGATGTTTTGGTTGAAGTATTTTTTCACACCACGCTTGCAGTCACTTCAAAAGGGGCAGGCCAGGCTGGCACATCTCATAGCACATCACCAGATCTATGTGTGCACATTGTTAATTCCAGAGGAACTTTACACACTGGCACAGAGCATGGTGTTAATGGACCTGACTGCAAAATATAGGGCTATCCTACAGATATTGAATAGATAGTACCACTGAACATGGATGTTTTCTTGTTATAGTTGGGTGGGACCTTGGCTGTTCCTTAGCCAAGAATAAATAGAAGCAAGACCAGTAAATCTGTCACTATGATTTTTATTCCTAATGTTGTCTGTCAAAATTATTTTCATTTTTCAAAAGAGATTTGCAAGAGGGAGAATCAAGTCTCTCTGTCTGTTAATTTAGGTATTAATAGTAGTGTTTAGGATAGTGAAGGAAATTTTCTGCCAACAGAGCACTAAGCAGACACCATAGAAATATAGTGTAGAAGTGGCTTACAGAATATTTTGGTAAAATTACCAAAAGCACACTAATATTTAGGAGCTTTCCAATGTGTCAGCATCATTACAGAGCATGGTAGAGCCATGTGATGTCACCTCTCAAACCCTGATATGATTCAAACCGGGTGTGTCCTCAGGATGCAGCACAGTGCCATGTAAGGAAATTACACTGGGAAAGGCCAGGATAGTTTTCCTAGGTTTGAGCTCAGTGCTGTGCTAATTCAGCTGTCAGACTTTCAGAACCAGTGTTACGGTCTCTGCCGCACACCATGGGGATTGGAAGCTCAGTGTTAGATTTGGGTGCATAAAATAAGCATGCTCTAACTCATTTTCAGGAGTCATTTGTTCTGTCTCTTAAATTAGTCTCAAGTCTGTGGAATTTCTGCATTGTGGAATTTTTCACCCAATAGAAAGAAAATTAACTTCTTCCCTAAGATTCAGTCCTGTGCTTTAGCTAACACCCTCCTTTTGCTCACTTTTAGAAGCTATTTTTGGATGTTAGATGTTGGCATCATGAGAGCAGCCAGAACATTCCCTTCACTGATAACTTTGTTGTGTAGGAGCCTCTAGCTTTGCTGCGCCATTTGGGAAAGAAGGCCATGTTTTGCCTGGTATTAAGTGTAGCACCAGCACTCACCTTTGTGATAACAACCTTCTGCTGTGACCTCCAAAACCGCACCAGCCGCTCACACAGGTACAGAAACATGGGACCTACCACCCACTTCCATGTCTGTAAGCAGAAGAAAGTAAGTCAGGTGATGAAGATCATAAAATTACAGAAAGGTTTGGGTTGGAAGGGATCTCAAAGATCATCTAGGTTCCAAACCCCCTGCTGTGGGCAGGGTCACCTTCCCCTAGATGACACGGCGACTTGGATCAAATCAAATCCTGGAAATTCTACAAGCAGAGGTGAAATTCAGGTGATCTGTGTTCTTTATCAACCAGATTAGGGAATCCTTAAGATATATGACACCTTCAAAATTCTGTTCAGAGAGGGAATTTCTTTCTCTGTTGAGAGCTACAGTTGGTTTTTTAGTTTCTACTAGAGTTACAGCAATGTATTTTCCTGTAAGCGGTTTTTTCTCTGTCTAAAAAAGAAGGTAACTAAGTGAAATGTGGAGTAAAACTCTTAATGTATATTAGGACTCAGGTCTGTATCACTGTAGGAAAAGATGTGGTTTTTATTAACAGATCAGTCTGAAATGTGAAAGAAAACCAGCCTGGTTAGTCAAGAAAAGCTGAAGTTTCAATTTCACATTTCCAGGGACATTATTTTCCGTTAATGATCATTCGTCCATTAGTAATATTAAACTATTTATTATGAGAATTATAGCACCTTCTAGACATCCCCAGAGGCCATCATTTACTTTTTGGATAAACAGTTCTCAGATACGAATTGCTCTTTTGCTTTGTCTGTCAATTGTGCTCATTTTACAGCACACTGAAAGTGTGCTGTCTGTCTGGAGTCCATTTCTGCTTCCAATCCATTGTGTCAAAATCCATTGCTTCATGCAAAGAAAGCTGCCATTGAAGAGTGCTGAGGGTTACACAGCTGTTTTTCTATGGAATTTAAGAAAAAAGAGCGATCTGTAAACATTTTCAATTGGATTTTCACTCAAGCCAGCTGTTCTTACCATAGGAGGATTCCCTGCAAACTGGGGGATTGGGCAAGCCCCATCCTTCCCCCAGTAACTGAAGTTCTTGTGGCAAATCTCTGGGTTATGTTCAGCCAGACTTTCAGCTGTCTGTCCCCGTACAATGCGACTGTAAAAAAAAATAAAGATCATTAAGGCAGAGAAATGAAAATGAACGTATCTGTTCCTTGATGTTATTCTATTTATGTACTACTTTATTTATATGGAGTTGTCAACTTCTGCCCTGCTACAGTTTTGATGCAGCTTTGCTGCTCTAATCTAACCACAAAGTTACCATTAAAGAAATAAAAATGGGGAGGGAAGTTTGTGGGATAAAATCCTGATCTCTAGATTAGGTGAGGAACTGAGAGTCATGTCCATTACCACTTACAGGATGTGGTCACACTTAGAAAGCTTCATTCCTTTCTGTGTTATCCTACCTTTTTCTTCAATTAAAAAAAAGACAAAAAAAAAAAACCCAAAAAAAACAAAACAAAAAAAAAAACCAAAAAAAAACCCAAAAAAAACAAAACAAAAAAAAAAACCAAAAAAAAACCCAAAAAAAACAAAACAAAAAAAAAAACCAAAAAAAAACCCAAAAAAAACAAAACAAAAAAAAAAACCAAAAAAAAACCCAAAAAAAACAAAACAAAAAAAAAAACCAAAAAAAAACCCAACCAAAACAACCCAAACCCAAAACCTGGAATGGACAAGTAATCAATTTCCTATTGGCCACTACAGAGATTATTTCTGCTGTTTATTTTAGAAATTTTGAGATCCCTTTCCAACATACATTCTTCCTTTGGCCCTTCCTCTCCTTGTAATGCTGTGGAGCAGCTGTTGAGGCGGTGTGAAAGAACACAGATGCTTTTGACATAAAGCAGTTATACCAGCTTGCATCCGCTGATTATCTAGCCTCTATATTCTTGCTTCGTTGGTTTTTGGTTTTGGTTTGGGGTTCCTTTGGTTTTTTGGGGTTTTTTGTTTNTTCTGTTTTGTTTTGGGGTTTTTTGTTTGTTTGTTTGTTTGTTTGTTTGGGGTTTTTTTTTGTTTTTTGCAGGTTGTTTTGTTTTGCTTTGCTTGTTGGGGTTTGTTTGCATTTTGGGTTTGGGGTTCTTTTGTTTTGGTTTGGTGTTGTTGTTTGTTTTACTGTAAAGAATCTTGACTGATCCAGTACAGCTGTATTTCCAGCGGCAGAACTGGTGTTGAAGGTAGTTTCAGTTTCGTGGGGCAAAAGTCTATTCTGATCTTTTTCACAATTTCCTGCCTCTATCTGGAGTTCTGCCAACCTCAGGATCTTAGTAGCAAAATTCAGATTAAGATCTGCTAAATTTTCTCTAGAAACAGTCTGCTTATGATCAGGCTGTTCAGTTTTATGCCAATATGATTCTTTGATATCTTCTCCCCATGACTTCTCTTCTGCTTTTCTAGCTCAATTTCTGTGGACTAGCCTACATTTCTGATATTTCAAAAAACTGCATGGTATCTAAGCCATATGCATGTCTAGCTTTGTGAGATTTTTCAGAGGAATATTAGAAAACCTCTACACAGTGTTGAGAAATAAGATATTGCTCATAAATATTACTAATGAACATCTTCTTCATTAAATGTTTGATTAATATCCTGTCTGAAAAATAAAGGGAAGCAGTGACACTGTCCCAGGAGCATCACGAGTTGCAATTTGCAGGAGCATCAGCAGTTACAGTTCACTTCCCCACTAATGACAACGGGTTCAGCTGAGCCGCCTCTGGGATGAGTTACAGGAACAGAAGGAGCCCATTTCCTGCACTGCCCATCCCACTGCTTAAGGGAAAGGGGGCCTGGGTGTTTTTGCCTTGCCCTGTGCTTGGTTCAAGGTTTGACAATGTCAGCACCCTGTACAAGAGAAAGAAAAAGCCAATTTCCCCTTGTTACTCAGTGTAGATGTTCTTTCTAGTACTGTAATTAAGCTCTCAGCAGTACAGCCTTATAATTACTTCTCTTTTTTGGTTGGAAGTTTTTCTTTAACTTCAAAACAGAGTGAATGACACCTCTGTACTTTCTCCTCTTTACATTTACTGTGATGGGAAATTTGGGACATTTGTCTGTGACACATAGCTCATGCACAAAGAACCATCAGTGCTACAAAAGTGCTGTAACAGCTTGTAATAGACAAAAATTATCATGGAGTCAAAGAATCAAATCACAGAATGGCTTTGTTTGGAAGGGAGCTTAAAGATCATCCAGTTCCAACCTCCCTGCCATGGCAGGGACACTTTTCACTAGACCAGGTTGTTCAGAGCCCCACAAACACGGCCTTGAACACTGCCAGGGATGGGGCAGACACAGCTTCTCGGGGCAACCTGTGCCAGTGCCTCATCACCCTCACAGTAAAGAATTTCTTCCTAATATCCCACCTAAACCTACTCTCAGTTTGAAGCCACTCCCCCTTGTCCTGTCACTCTGTGCTCTTGTGAATAGTCCCTCTCCATCTTTCTTGAATCTGCCCCTTTGCTGCTATCAATAATCTTTGACTCAGCTTTCAGTACATACACAGATGTGTGTTTGTACAGATATGTGTGTGAGTCTTCTCTTCCCTGAGACAAACTGGCATTTGTGCCTCTTCCTAACATGTTACTTTAAGAGTGTCAGTTCATACTCATTCGATGACCGCACATTCTTCGGACACCGCACACTTGAGATGCCTTCCACGAGTGTAACAAGCCCTTCTCATATTCCTTAGTGTATTTTCTCTAAACTCAAAATGTAATTTTTGCCTTTAAGGCCAAATAAGTGAGGTCACTCAGTTCACAGCCAGAAAGCCTCATTCCCTCTACAGATGAGAATATTCCTGTGTTTATCTGCTTCCAAAGAAAGCTGCACTTCACTGACAACCACTGCTGCCCAAGCCCTTACCTTTTCATTCCAGTACAATTAAAATGGTGGGAGTATAATGAACATCAAAGTCAATAAAAAGTCAACTTTTATGAAATACATGCTCTTCACTGACCTCTAAAGGGGCAATGCTTTGCTTGCTGTGTAATAACTACAGGCAAGTTTGGACATTGTGTCAGTAACTATACAATATTTGCTGCAGGAAACATGAACCACTTGCTCTTCTCCTTCCACAGGTTTTGCTCAAACCCTCTTCTTGTTATGAAAGTTGGAATGGACAGATATGCTGGGGGGGGGATTCCCATCTGCCTCCTATTTCTCCCTGTTTTACTCTCATTTCTGTCTTTTTTATGGCACTAATGGACTGAAAGGAAGTGGTTTTGAATAGTCATTTTTGCTGGGCATTTTTAAAGCACACTTTCTATTGCATGTAGGATTTCCTTTAAAATGGACAATGTAGTATAATTATGAACTATTGAAATGTAGCTTGGATATTTGAGTATTTTCTTTATTCATCAGTTCTTGGGTTTTATAAAACAGATCTAGAGTTCATTTTTCTAAGTGCTAAAATTGTGTTTGTTTAATGCTGAAACTTTCATTAGATTTTTCAACCCTTTTAAAATAACATATAAAATGAGGCAACAGCAGAAAAACATGTTTGGCATTTGACAGTTAAGAAACCTTACAAATGCCTATATCTAAGTTGAAACAGCTAAAAATCTATTCTTAAATGCTACTGATATTAGAAGCTCATCCAAGCCTGAAACATAAATCTATATTAGTATAGTTTTCATTTACCCAATAAAATTCTAGACTCTATGTAATTTTTATTCTGAGATCTCCCTACATGCATGCGTGTAATACAATTCCTTTTGGGAGAGAAAGGTAAACTAACAATTAGAAACAGAAACCTTGGGAAAGAGCTTTGCAATTAAGACATCAGAAGAGGTTGAGTGTCAGTGAGCTTAAGTATGCCAAAGTCACTTGAAAGCTCCTGCGTGGGGACAGCTTGTTGCACACATCAGTGAGAGACTCGTGGCTCTCAGAGCCCATATTGGCCCATCACTACCCTCAAAAACAGCTGCTGCTCAGTGACAAAAGTCCCTAAACTCATGTGTGAAGGGGGCTTTAAATGAAGATACAGCAGTTATCAGGTATTTCCTGATATGTGCAAATACTCACCCAGCACCATGGATGACAAGGCCAATAAAGAAGATGACAAAGAGATGGTGGGTGTACCAAAATACTTCAAAATATGACCTGCGGATGGTTTTGGTGGATGAGGTGATGATGAGGATGAGGGCCAGCGTGATGACAACCCCAGTGATGCCAGCCAAGTACGTGAAAGCCACATAGAGGCCCCCAATGGGATTCTGTGAAATAATTGCACATGTTGGTCTAAGGAAGGGGTTGCACCAAAGCGGAGCCAGTTGAACCACCAGTCACCAAACCCTTTACCTTGTTATAAGTCTTTAAGTCATCTGATGCCAAAATCCCACTCCATTTTTGTTGCACTGCAGATTTACCTTTACTAGGGTAATTGGAAGTAGAGAGAAAGGGTTTTCCTTGAATTAACATACCAAATATGGTTTCTTACTCTGCCGTGGCTCAGCAGGACAGATTTGGGGAAGGTGAATACATTTGCACAGCTCTGGTGTTAAGAGCTGGAGTCCAACATCCATATTTTGGGAGCTAAATGAAAACTCTCCTCTGGTGTTGCACAGCTGTGGGACTCATAACTCATGTGGAGTTTGGATGCTCAGGGCTCTTCTGAGGAGCAGGCAAGTCCCTTCTTCTCTTTTTCCCCACTGACCAGAGCTTAAACCACCCAACTTCAAAATTTTTGCCCTGATTTCTGCGTACCTTTCTGAGTGCCATAGCTATCCAAGGTCTAGTCCACAAGGTTTTCCTGCAAGATGGCCCAAACCCGGGCTGTGGACACCAGAAACAGGTACTCTGTTCAAATGGTCTGATATGATCCCCTAAACAAATGTAATGATGACCCTTCAGAAGCTGATGTTGCTTACCGCAATGGTTTGTCTGAAGAAGTTGACATAGCTTTCATTTGGTTTGTCTCCAAGGCTGGAAAGCACAGCTGCCAGAGTGCCCTTCTCTTCAACACGGGCTTGCACACTCCACTCCACGTTGAACAAGTGTGCGATGGTGTGAATTGCTGGGAGTGACAGGAACAGAATAATCAGCACTGACCACAAGTACTCGGTGGTTTTGGGTAACATTTGGAACTTCGTCACATTTGTCAACTGCAGCTTAAGACCTTTGCTGCTCTTGCCCTCTCCATCACAATTTCAGATCACTGATGTGTTTAACTGTTAAAGCTTTACCACCTGAATTTTACAGTTCTTGGGTGGGGGAAGGAAAGAAGTGAAGGGAAATTTTCAGCATACTTTTGTTCAACAAAGGCTTTCAACAATTCATGTAGTAGTACCCTAGCAAATGAGAAACTGAAGCATGGAATGTCTTAAATTATTTGTCAGGATCGTCCTCATCCAGGACTGCTGTAGAAAAGCTGAGAAGTGCATCTGGATTTCTTGGGGGTCACATTTGTTAGTGCTGCTTTGTTCTGTAGTTTTGCTAATAATCATTAGTAATATTCTTGCTGGGCTGAATGCATCCAAAAACCTAAACCAGCTGAGGTGTTCACACTAATTCCACTACATGTTTTTGCAGGGTAAAGCTGTAAAGTACTTTTCAAAATTCGAACCACCTTGTATAAACAGATACTTACTCACCTTCAAAACAGGTCCAAGTTTTTTATATCTTTTTTTAAAAATAATTTCTATTATTTGTTTCAGACATGCCAGGTAAGAAATAAGTCTAAACATGAATTAAATTCAGGGTATCTGGTTCTCAGGGCATTGCTAAACACCCTTTATTAAACTGTAATAAATGGTACTGATGGTTCAAAATAAAAATATTCTCTTTTGTTTATCTTTTGCTCTCTACCAGTCAGCACATCTTTGGAAACTGATTTAAGGCTTGGCACATGCTGACTCCTTTAATGAAATCAGGTCTCTGCCCTTATCCTTAAGAACTTGAATCCCACCCTGATTACACATAAAATACACAAGAAAGCAATAAACAAAGAAACATTAGGGTACCAACCGGTGTGAAGGGCAATCATCCAGGCCACCATTTTGTGAAAGGTGAGGTTTCTGTCCAGCTGTCGTCTGATACGGGTAGAGCAGCACTTTGGGTTTGAAGAAAAAGGTATTTGAAGACTATTTGTGTTATCTATGCACACTTTTTAAATGCAGGGACTAAAGCAGAGGCCCTGAGCACAACAATTTTCTGGCATTGTTGGGAAAAATTTAGAATTCCCAAATACAGACAAAAATATTTCCCCTGTCTTTCAGAAAACAGGAATTATAGATTATATTTTAACATAATCTGTCCCACTGAAACAAAGTGTTTGATAATGAGAAAAAAATTAACATCCAGTATGACAAAGGAATATATTTTATCTGTTTTAAATTGCACATTATAAACTGAAGGAGGGATCGTGGTCTGCCATAGCACAGTGACTGCTTTGATAGAGTCTCAAGTTGCCACTTAGCATCAGGGTCCTGTTGTGGTTCACTCTGTTGGAACGGGCTGCAAAGTTTGGGTGTAACTGTCTCAGAGAGCTCCCACACCAAATATCTTAGTCACTTATGATGGTGATATGAAGGCATTCCTTCCCCAAAATACAGGAAGGAATGCCTTCTGAGTACCTTTCTGAGTGCCATATTTATCCAAGGTCTATTCTACAAGGTTTTTCTGCAAGATGGCCCAAACCCTGATCCAGGATATACTTCCCAGGTATTCACTTACAACTTGGTGTTGGAGTTACCAGAAAAAGAAACAGCAAAAATCTCTGCAGATGCAAACCAAAGAAATTGGTTCTCAAGAAAAGCAGAATGATGTTTTCATTACGAAGGATGATGGGTTCCTAACAGGCCATATCTGAGTTTTGCTGCGGTCACTGGGAGGTCTCCTAGAACTACAAGTTCCTGTAAAGCTGGTGTTTGCTGTCTCCACAGAGTAGAAGGCATGATTGTCATGTGTTGTATGTTTGCATTGTGTCTCCTGACTGGATAAGGGAAGAAAACACTATGTAAACTACCACAAATATTTCCTCATCACAGGCAAACACTCTGGGGCTATCACAACGACTTCAGACTATAATAACAACCAGGAGAAATCTGGCCTGTTTGTATCACATATATTGAGAGCCAATAAAAAAATATTGTGGAATAAAATTTAGCATAGTTGAGGCAGTGCTTGACTCCCTTGCAAAAGCCACTAGATCTCCCTAAGAAGAGAAGGCCAAGCAATAGCAGAGGGCTCCAGCTGCCTTCAGTATGAGGCTCATTAACAGCAGTGATAAATACAGGAACGAGGGGCTTGCAAAAGACAACACAGCTGTTCTTCCAATTAAAACCAAATAACTTTGTAACATATGATTCCTGGGTGGCGGGATGGAGAGGGCAAGTCTTTTCAGTACATTCCCATTGAACACTGTGTTTGAACAATTCTTTCCCCTTCTTGACCCCAATGATGTTGCTGTTGGGAAGGTCACTGCTCTTCCAATAATTTATTTGACATTTAAATGATTTTTCTTACAGACCCTCACAGTTGTTACCTGCAGAGCATAGCTGATTAGAGACAAGAGCACAACAAGCATGAGCAGGTGTTCCCTGTGCTAAGGCCACCATGGTACTGACACGGGCACCCTGGGCCGTGTATATTTTGCTTAAGATCTAAAATTACATCCTTCCTGAGGTGTAGCTTTACTGTAAAAAAAGCAACTGAAGCTAAACAAACACCAGCTATGTAAGAGTCCTATTCTATGCCCCTCCCTGCCCTCCTTGCTCACCCTCAGAGCCCTTTGCTTCCTCATTCCCACCTCTCAGTAGGAGAATATGCTGGCAGCAGGAATGGGGCTGTATCTCCCTGCCTGGAACTCACATTTCTGCTGGGTGTAGCCTGAGTGACTGTAGCACAGTGCCCAAGGCAGAAGGACTGACTCCGTAGCTTGAACACCAAGAGGAACAGCTTCCCCAAGAAGAACCAATCCTGGTTAGAAAAGCTAAGCAAAGTGTGCTAGGAGAGGAGCAATTTAGGAGAGGAGCAATCCAGGACAAGCAGCATAAAGTCCCAGCTGGAATACAATTTTCAACACTTGGAATCAGGTTTAGCCTTCCAGTAATGTCTCCATGTGTATTCTCAGCTCTTTCACTGCTTTGAGCTCTGCCCAGCCTGCTTTCTGCTTGGTTCCTGGGGAATCTCAAGGAGGTCTTGCATGATCAAGAGCTCATCATTATTTTCCCATTGCATTCAACCATAGTAACATTAATTCTTACTAAATTTATGTTCATTATTAATTTCTGCATCCTGGGGAGTCAGCTCTGAACTTTGGCTGATACTAGTTGATCTACCTTAGGGCAGGGGAGTAACAGCTTTAACCCTACAGCTTTATTTACTATTCTTTTTCCTTTTACATACATGGAGGGTATGGCTGTCTGCTTTTGTGGCACCCCAGGATCTGAAGGAGTACAGGAAAAGACTGAAAGCCTGATGTGTAGTTCCAGCTTTATATTCCTAAGTGTTATCCCTTAGAAAGGCTGGAGCACTGGCCTTGCTCCTAAATCGAATTTAAGAGTTTAATGTGGCAGGCACATCTCATTTATTCAGCCACACTCCTTGTGAGGATGTAGGTACTACATAGAAGTACAGCTTGGGTTGTCTCCGGTTATTTTATTATTACTTCATATCCCACTTTCATCCTTGCGAAGGACTCATGAAACACTGCATCTATTTTATCACTTCCTCTTTTGCTCTGCTTTTTCAGCCCCCACAGGCTGTCTCATTTGCATTAAAGAATTTTTACTGGGTTTAGAGATGAAAAACAACTTCTGGGAACAAAACTTCTGTTTTGTTGATTGTATTTATGTTAAAGTGTCCAGAAAGAAAGGAGGAATCATTTTACATTTGGAAAGACAATTCATGGACTTGAGGAGAATATTGCTTTTTCACTGGACCATGGCCTGCATTGCCTGCATTATTTCTGCTGTAATAGCCAAAAATCTAGATTTTGGCAATGTGATACAGTCGGTACTATCATAGGAAGACTCTCCAGCTGTCATTTAGAATCAGTTGTCCTTCCCTTAGTGTCAGTTCCTTGGTGCTCTGTATAACATCTGCATTTGGGAGCTAGAAAAAGTCAAAAGGCCTGTGAACTATTTCATCCTGAGATAGAAATGCAATTCAAACAACAAATAATGTAATTTATGAGCCAGCTGAAAAAAATCCCCATTCTGAAATTCTATAAAAACTACATTTACCTTAAGACCTGAGCATGCAAAGACAGCAGAGAGGGGCTAATATTTCCCTCTCTAAGTGGGTGCAGCATCAGTGACAAACAGGGTGGGTGTGTGTGAGCAGGTTCCAGCCACAAGAAGGACTTTGCATCCAGGGCGGGACCATGCCCAGGAAGCAGCAGAAAAAGAAAGAACTCAAAGGAGACTAATTCAAAGCTAAACTCTCAACAGAGCTCTAGATATCCCATGGTCATTAGATCTCAGTCTTGCTCATGCCAAAACTCCAGGCTTATCTCCTTCTTATAAGAGGATATCCTCAAAATATGGTATATTTGGGGAACTTGGGCAAAGTTTCTTGGTATATTTGCAAGGCAGTTTAGGTTGTTCCTATCATAAATTTTGAAATTCTTTCTTCATCTTACCGCACTTGATCCCCTGAGGAAGGAGAGCAGGTTTCGACATACTGGCAGCAGAATCAGCATGCAATTGAAATTCAGGCAGGCTGCAGGGGCCCTTGCAAGAGCCAGAGCACGCTGTAATTAGAGAGATGCTGTTACTAAATGCAGCATTGTCCAGGGTGTGGATAGGCACAGATTTCATTTATATATTATATCTCGACTTGCAGAGTGTGAGATCTAGAGTTCACGTGAACACCGTGAATGTTCAATGGAACCCTGCTCTGGTTGAGTCAGAAACACACACACAGGCAGAGCACATTCCTGCAGACAGACAGACACCTTCTCTTTGCAGTTTTGAGGTAATATGGTTGTATAAAAAGCTCCCTGACACATCTGGCAATCAACAGTCACACACAGGTGCAAATCTAAGCCATTAGTAGGGTTTTGTGTCCCAAGGCTGTAAAGAAAATCTGTGGTTTCAGTTTTCTGGGGCTTATGGTAGGTGGACCGTTTATAAGGGAAGTAGTCTAAGTTCTCTGTTGGTAAAGAAGTCTAAGGAAGTTTGTTGCCTCAGCTTTTAGGAATCTGTTTCCTCAATATTGGTCTTTACACCCTGAATTATTTAAGATTTTTGAACTGTTTGAAATGAAGGAATAATGACCATATTAATCCAAACACAATGAAGGGAAGGAAAAATAATGTTTGCTCTGCATGGATTGAGATCCTTTTAGGTTTCAGACCACAGCTGCTTGGGGTTACACTCTATTTATCCAAGCATGAGTCTCTGTGACTTCAAAGGCAGCTGCACCATGATAGCAAAGGACAGGATTTGATCCACAGACCAGAAGCCATATGCAGAATGGGATTTTATGCTTTGTAGAATTAAACCACAGCTTTGCAAACCTTTGGCAAAATGCTGTGCTCTGTAATCTGAAGCTTAGGCTGATTTTTATGTCTGTGATCAGGGTTTTAAAATATGTGAACAAATTAATTTTCCCTGGCTATTGGTCATGACCTGTGGTAGCTTTGGAAGCAAGTTTGTAATAGGAAACGTAATGCTGCACTAGCCAGCTGGATTATAAGGAATAGCCCAGGATCCAGGATCACTTCACTGCTTGACTGCCATTCACATGTTTGATGAATATATGAATGATGATTGCTTTTCAGAGCCAATATTTTTGTAAACTATTCATGCTCTGAAAAATAATTGCAAGGGGAAATGATTGCACAGTAGTTCAATGGCAATATTTTTTTCATCTTTTGCTTAATAATGCAGCCACAATTAATACTTACTTTAATTACCAGGAGCACAATAGTTAACTGCAAACATCTTTAGAATGGGATCTCTCTATTTCGTGCACCAGCTTTCTGTTCAGAAGCACTGGACATCTGTCTGCATTCAGTCATCTGTTTGCATGTGACTTCTAACTCCTATATGAGCCTGCTGCTCCAGCCACTAGACCCAGTTTGGATCATCTAAACTATTCAAAGCTGCTGTGTGCTCTGTCTAATAATGTCAAAATAATAATGTCTTGTACTTACGCCGAGGAGCACTCTGGTGTAGAAGAATTTTGGTGGGACATCATACACAAGATAGTACCACCAAAAGAGGAAGACATTTAAGCCCAGCCACACAAGCTGAAAAACAATTAAACAGGAAGCTTACAGTTGTTAGAGATAATCCATCTGAATTTACACAGTTCAGATCACTGTCAGTTAGTTCCCTGTGCTCCTGTTTGCACCGAGAGCTGTACTGCAGGGTATAAAGTTTTCAGCAGGGGGGATAGAATCCTTCCTGGTGTAAATGGGCTCTGATGTGTGAACACAGGGTACAGGAGCGGCAATAGACCAAAATACAGCAATGTGCAGCTGAAACATTTCCATAGGTCATGGAGTTTAGGCGTGGTTGTATCAGGACTGTCATATTACAAGTGTTTTCTTCTGTGAGTCCAGTAAAATCTCCAAATACCACTGAAGGTCAGGGACTCTTCCAAATGGCAGTTCCACAGGCACATTAACCTGTGTGAGAGGAAGACTTGGAAGCTGTGACAGAAGACAAAGAAGCTTGACATCTAAATTTAGATGGGCTAAATTACACATAGGGCCGAATTCAAGAAGAGGCTCTGAAATCAGCCAGCAGGGAATATTCCACACAGGCCCTTTGGTAGCATGTAGACTACCCAAAACCGGCCTTCTTCGTAGCTGTACTGCAGAATTTTCTCACACTGACACATCCTGTGGTACAAGTGTTCTTAGGAAGAGACAAATTATTAACTTAGGCAGCTACAAGTCCATCTGGCCCAAAAGACCATAGTGAATCTGGATATTTGCCCTCCTGGAGCTGGTTGGCTAATTTCATATCCCATATTGAAACAAATCTGTATCACTCCACACTAAGTCTCAGTAGTTTTACTAAGTGGTGCCTGGAAACAGAAAAGTCTGAGAGCTGGGAGAAAACCCAGGAAATGTGACATTACAGTCTCTTGCCCCTTTTAACCTATTCATTTTGCTAGTTCTTTGGCTCAAATAAGGCTGCAAAAAAACTTGGGATTAGTTCAGATCTTGAAAATGTAAATAAATACTGTAAAATGAAGGGATTTCCATCAGGGTAAGGCAGCATACAGGAAATCCCCAAGTCCTCATTAAAACACCAAGCTCATCTCAGGATTAAGTGCTTAGGGTATTTACTAAAAGTGACAGTGACACACTCTGGCAGCATGTTTCTGTTTTGTTAAGGTACATCAGAAGAAATTGTGTCTGTCCTGTTTCTGTCAAGCACTGGACAATCCTGTGCCTGCTCAGTGTGCAGTAAAGATGTAGAGGCCAAAGCAAAACACTTGGGTAAGGTTTGGAGTGATCTGTGCTTTTAGCTGGTTTCTTTATCAGTATCTCCACTAGTTTCCTTCTCTAGTGCCTGACCTTGTTAAAGCCTTGAGGTTCAAAAACCAAATTCCTTATTTGAACAAAATAAAGGCCTCTTAATTCTTTTAATATTTCAGTTCTGGTGGAGGGAAAAAAAAAAAAAAGGTAAAAGCCAGAATTCACCTCTTGGCAGTTTCAACATCCTCAAGCCACTGAAGGTGACAGCAAACACAGTTGCTCCCGTGCACTGAAGTGCCACAGTTATGGGGTTATATTCCTAAATTACAAGGCAATATGCAAGTCCTGATTGCTCATAGCAGCAGAAATACCTCTTGCAATAAAGATGATCACATTTCAGTTACCACAAATATGCAAGTTCTACACCTTCTTTTTCTTCCTCTCAATATTTGCATGTACTAACAACACGTAGCCACAGTACCTGAACTGCTCCTACATTTTGGTGTTGTATATGTTTTTAACACGTATATGTGTATGTATATAATATATGTATATAGGTATACCTATAGCCCTTGTATCACACTGTGAAGTGAAAAAGGAAACACTGGAATATTAACTTAGTTTTCTCCAAGGAGTTCTGCCCCGTTTACTCTTTAGCACTTGTATAAGCAACTGGGATTTTCCATACTTTTAAATCTTGCTCAGAATTAATATAACCTACTTTCACAGCCCCTCTATGCAAGCTGTAAACAAATTCAATTCCAATACTAGTAGTCTTAATGAATTCATGAATCTCTGTTCTGAATTCTTGAATCTGACATTAATAAATATTTTATACCATCAAGACACTCTGCTTTCAATTACACCCCCTTTTGTTCATAAAAGTGCAAGAAAGGGTGGTTGTTTTAATTGCTTTCTCTATTGAAGTGCATATAGTTAAGTGAGTTTTAAAGTTATTTGTTTTGCTTAACTAAAATATTTCTAACAATGCAAAGTTAATACAGGATCATTTCCCAGTTAACAATGAAGCCTACAGCAACTGAAATACCAGAGAGAACTCCTTAAAAATTATTCCCTTGGAGCATTTCCCTGCACTTGCTGCCCCAGTTTCAGCATAATCAGGTGCATCTTTCACTGGCACAGTGAGAACTGCTTAGCAGAGCTTTCTGCAGAACTTTTTGCTGAACACAAATCACAATAAAAATTGTACTTACAACGACGAAGATGGACAGTCCTTCATTCTCCACCCAGTTCCCCATGGCTGCCTGAGATATGTGTGCACAACAGCCCCGCTCTCCCCGGGACAGCCTCTATGTCTCGTCTCATAAGGAAGTGAGAGCAAAAGGTTGCAGCACCCTGTTTCCTTGCTCATTCATTTAGGAAATCAGTTAACCATTTAATCATGACCCCAGTTCTGTTTCAAATGTGTTTCTACCATCTTTACATATAACGTTTCATAACTCAAATACATATAAACTGTTGAAATAGACTTTTTATTTGTGATAGGAAGGATAGAATAAATTATACAATCTTTCAGGTTTTCTGCTAGAAAATGTATTGCCACTTTATATAACTTTGAAGGCTGAAGTGTAATGCATAAAGCACAGAAGTGTTACCTCTGCCCAGACCTGTCTTTTTTGTATCACCTCAGGAGTGAGATGCACTTCATGCTGATCTTTGTTGGTAAATAATCACAAGTATTATTTCTCTTCCAATAATTCAATGTCCACAGAAACTTCGAAGTGTAATGTAACATTCCTCTTTGTCTAGTACATTCAAACCTTGTGAATTCCTCTCTGCTCAGGCCAAAACTGAGGGTGTGTGTTGTCCTGAGTTTTGCAGTTTCTCAGTGTTTCTCTTTGCTGTGATACTTTTTCACACATTCTTCTGTAAACATGGCCATGGTTTCTTAACAACTATCTATGTTTTGCTAATTGTCTGTGTTGTTATCATTCCAGTATCCTGGGTGGAGAAATATGATAGATAGATGCTTTGACCAATGGAATTGAGAGGTAATGATTTCTACCTCCAATCCACGGTGATTTGTAAAAACATATAAATAAAGGCAGAGGGTTCTGCCCTCTCTCTCTCCTTTTGCCCTCTCGTATGCCGTCTTCTGCTTGAAATATTATTTGGCTCTCCTTTGAGCTCCTTGGCCTAGCCGGCCTGCTGACCGGTGCTACAGGTGTGTCTCTGGATAGCCTACTTTTTCATGGTTTTGACTCTCTCAGAGTCCCCTTTGATCGTCATCCCAAATGGCTCACAGAATTACTGAATGATATAATGGTTTGAGTTGGAAAAGACTTTAAAAATCATCGACTTCCAACGCCCCTGCCATGGGCAGGGAGGCCACCCACTAGCTCAGGTTGGTCAGGGCCCCATCCAACCTGACCTTGGATGCTACCAGGGATGGGGAAACACTTCCAGGGATGCTGGATGACATCAGAGGGTCTGGTTCCCATATTTTTGTTTATGGAATTAGCCTGTGGTAGTTAAACAGTTGGAGTGGCTGGGGAAGGAAAGGATGGGGGCAGTTCTGATTCATGGATGAACATTCTTGCAGTGAGGACCAGCCCACTCTCCCTGCTCAGGACTGGCAGCATTCTTACCGCCTTTTTTTCCCCCTCAGCTCAGGGTAAGTTACTTGTGCCTTCTCAGGGGTAAGCCAGTGCAGGCACCCAGGATGCTCTGAGCTACGGCAGCTCTGCCTTGCCTGGAAGCTCCTCAGGCACCATAACCCCTAAAACATGGATTGATTGGCTCAGGAGGTTTCTGGCAGGCCACACACCCAGCAGGGGCTGACCTCGGATCTGTCACAACAATTACAAAGTCTGACATTCTTTTAACAGCCTGAACACAGACCATGGAACAGAGTATACTTCAGCTGCCCTCAGCCTAGCAGATATCAAATGCAGTAGCTGATCTTTACCTGCCCTCAAAAGAAAGGGCAGAGGTACTGGGTCCTTCCACAGCTGCTGAGTTCTGGTGTTCCCTGATGCTTGGGAGTTTTCTGTTAACTCCGAAAGTGACATGAAAAGCACAGCAAATTTTGCCTGTTGCTGCAAGTGACAGGTTTGAGTAGAAATGGTACTGAAACCACCCATGCATCACCCTTGATTTAATTCTGATGGTTTCACCTTCTAAATTAATGAAACATCTTTGCTATTACAAAAACTTTCATGTTTTACACTTCATACTAATTTGGAAAACGCATCCTGTACAAGAAAAAACAATGTTGGCAGCTGTGTATTAATTATGTAGGAGTGTAAAACTGAAGTATGGAAAAAATTAAATGCTATCTCATTCTGTTTATAAAATTTCTTTCAAGCTACTTGATTACACACAGCATTTTTCATCGTTCTTTGTGCTGAAAAGTTCAGTGAGCACTGATCCTTTTGCAGCATGACAGGATTGCAAAAGTATTCAGGGTGCTTCATTTCCTCACAGTAATTTTACCCCATTGCTTAGGAATTAATTTAGTTCCTCTCCTCCTCTGTTCAATAATGGTCTGTACATTGCAGCACATATTTAATGCCAGGTGCTTGCAATAGGCTAGAGGTTTCACACATATCCCTAAAAGGGACAATGAAAAATTCTGCAAGTAAAAACCCCAAAAGAGAGAGTAATGTCTAGAGCAGAGTGAGAGACCCTGCTCGTCCTTCCCATGTAGCAGGAGGAAAGCCAAGTAGAGACCTTGATTAACCTCTTGTTATTTTGTAGGCTGAAGTCTTTATTTTGAATGCTGTTCAATCACTGTTTACCAACCTTCCCTTGAGCCTACACCAAAGAGGAAGACAAAAACAAGGGACTTGTCAAGCTGTATGCCCTGAAAGGACCCTTCACACACAGCCTGAGGCTGTCACTCTGTGCATTTGCCTTCACTCAAGGGGATGACATAGTCTGAAACTTCTGCTCTTTCTGATTTGTTTACAAAATAAATGATTCCACGCTGAGACAAGGGCAGAAAAGGGGATAGATATGAGCCAGGGAAACACATGTCAATGAGACTCCAATGAGGACTGGCAGATCCTCCTAGGTCTTTGCTTTACACTGTAACTCTCAATGTAGTTCCCTGCTCCAGTACTTCCTCACACTGTCATCATGAGAGACCCACGTGCTGTATTAAGAAAATCCATGTCTGATCCAGATGCTGTTTGCCATACCAGTCTTGGCTTGAAGTCCAGCAGCACCACCACGGAACGGGCCAGGGTGGCTGCACACTGCTGTGTTATTGAAAGGGGGAGCCACCACCAGCAACATGCCCTAAGTACAGACAGAAGTTTCATTTCATTAAGCAGGCAGTAATTTCCAGGAAGAGCTGGAGTAAAGCTGAGACGGCATAACCTCCCATGCATGTAGGCAGAGATAAGAATAACCTGGCTTTGCATCGGACTGAGGGAGTAGGAGCCCAGATGGCAGCCTTTGGGCAGGGTAGCAGCTTTATGATCTGCTAATGTGGCTCTGGAACACAACCATCATCTGTTTGCGAGAATTCTCTTCCCTGGGCGGCAGATCCACTTCGTTTACACGTGCTTGTGATAGCCCAGGGTAACTCTTCCCTGCCTGGAGAGAGGGACCCCACCAGCGATTTCCCACTCCAGAAAACACCTCGAAAGATGTGAGGAGAGGGAGGGCAGTCTCTCCTATGCCCCTCTCGCCCGGGTCGGTGGTTCAGCAGCTCCGCGGTGCCACCCGCCGGCAGCGCCGGCCCCGTGTCACTCACGGGGAGAAGGAGCTGGAATCCTGCTCAGTCGGTCCTGGACCTTCCCTCTGGATGCACCTGCCCTCGCGTCTCCTTTCCTGTAGCACCCCTGTTCAAAAACACTTTCCTACTTTTCCCTCTCTCTTTCAGCGCTGGGCTGTCAGATCCCATTTCTAATTAGCAGCTCATGATCACAGTGTGGGAAAGGACCTCCAGAGACCATCTGTTCTTCCAAACAGAATCTGCTGAAACTGTGTTAATCCTGACACACGTTTGCATCCCCACTTCCACAACCAGAACTAAAGGAGGTGCCTGCCAGCGTGCTAGAGCTGTGCTGTGGTAGCTTGTGGCCATGGTATCAGTATACCTACACAGCCACGGGAGAATTCCAGCATCCCCCTCCACTCCCCCAGGTGTGAACACTCCAGTGCCCGAACCCTGCAGCGCAGGGTAACACTGCAGGTCTTTACAATGCTGCAGCTTGTCTTCTAAAATACGAAGTAGTGCTGTGATAATTCTTTTGCTGGTTTTTCTCCCTCCCAGTTCTCAGTGTGGAGGTGTGGGGGTGACCCAGCTCTGTCAGCAGATGACTGCACGACCAGACAGACATAGATCTCAGCCCTGGTTTTATGTTCATTTTCAGTAATATATTAGAGAAAACACTGAGGAATGATGTCATGTTTAATGGACGTGTCTAAGCAAGATAACAAGATACAATAAATTACGGCACCAAGGAAGAGGCTTTCACTTTAAAATTATCCTTCAGCTAGATTACTAAAATGGGGTTCATCCCTGTGCCAAGATTCAGCGTGAAGCCTATATGCTGCTAAATCATACCTAAATTGCCTCTTATTATAGAATTACACTGCTCCAGTCACGCAATCGCTGGATTTATATGTTTGCCTTCACTCATCTGTCTTGATAAAGCTTTTTTACTTCTGGATTTTCCCTGATAACTTGGACACTTGCCTGAGAATATCTCTCAAAGCCCTATCTGCCTTAATTTACACTCAAGAGAAGTTTGGAAGCACCCATTTATCTCTTTGGGAAACTCGGTGAAGATACAAGTGTCACATAACCTGGGCCTTGAACCGGGATGGATTTCTTCCAGATCATATTACCACAGAATTAGTAGTTATTGAAGCCTCCTGTTGCAAGACTGTTTACAGCAGTTTGTTCATACACACAACCCCCTCCCTCCTGTCACCCATTTTTAGCACTGCCAGAGAAATGACTAGGAAAAACAAAATTTCAATGAGTGGGTTAGATTAGGGACTGCAATTTCCACAATATTATTTATTCACCTGCTTTCTTGCATTTATCTTTATCTTCTTAATTTATGTTCTGATGGTTTAATCATATTCTTCTATTTTCACTGCTCAGGCTTTCATGGGAGCAGCAATAGGCTGGAGATACATTTCTTTCTCAGCTGGATTTAGAGTTCCTTCTCTCACACAGTTTTCTGCCAACACTCAAGGAGCTGTGTCCACTTTGATCAAAATCAGAGCTGTTGACTGCTAATTGCAGTGACCTATGACACTTCCTTTTGCATTAAGGCACACAAGGTCACCTCACTGAGACTTCTGCTACCTGGCAGGGAGAGTCTGCCAAATCATACTCCAATCCTTTGTCAGTACTTTCCCCCATAAAAATACACTCCTACATGTGCTAAAATTACATTTAGTTTTCTATTACACTAGAACTTCTTTTGAATGAGTGACACACATAAGACCATAAACAGTTTGTGGTTTTTAATTTTAGATTTCCCACTAGTAGAACGTCCCTTTCCCTAGTGACTTTCTTTTTCTTTTCTTGCTTGAAGAGACAACTGCTCATTTGCTGTTGTGCCCTGGGAAGAGCAGTGATGTATGGGCTATTAAGAGAGCAGCTTAAACACATAAGCCCTTGGCTGCTAAAGGACACTATAGGACAAGTGATTGATAGTTGATGGCTAATGGATTCCTGCTTGGCACTCCTGGGGGCTTCCACTGCGTTTTGTACCAATGGTGAATTATGGTGAAGAGTCAGCTGTCACTGGCATTTGAGCTGTCTGACGAGTTAATGGTACAGCACTCTGCAGCCTTCCCCGAATTTGCCTTACCATCAATCCTCACGGCACAACACCAACATCCTTACTGAGGCCCATATTTCATGGCAAGGCAGAAGTAATTTTTCACTTATTCCCTTCCTGCCTGTTCCCACCCGATAACCTGCCTCCACTGCAAAGCTTTCCCTTTCCCTTTCCTCTGACTCTGAGGAAGCTTGGTTCATTTCTGACCCACACAGACAAATCACCATGAACAAGGCTTAGCACATGCAATGTCCCAGGTTTTGCCAATTGATTATCTTTCATCTTTCTGTAAAGAACAGACAGGTGTTCTCAGCACATCACCTCTTGTCAGCTGATGAAGAAAACAGGATCAAAGCAGGAACCATTCAGCTACCATGTGGTTTAAAAAACTACCTGATGTATTGCATAGTCCATTGTTTTTCTCCCCATGCATAAGGAAGGTGGAATTGTGTAAGCAAACTGCACGTAAGGTGTCAGTGGTAACGTTTCTGTTCTGACCATTAGCATGGAAATTGCATATTTGTGCTCAGATGCAGAATCAGCACTGTGTACTGCAATACATATAATACATAATATATATATATATAATTACATATATATCTGTATTACATATATACTAATACATATAATATGCATATAGTTAAGACTGCTGGTATTAAAGTAGTCAAACAACAAAGATAAATAAGGGGTTTTTTAACATGAGGCTATGTCTAGATCTGGGAGACCGTCACAGTTTCTGCCTCACTGTACCTGGATTCCTTTCTGGGGTTTGCACTATGCCTCTCCAAGAGCATCAGTGGAGAAATCTAGGCTTACCCTCAATGCAGCATGTTTCTGAGTTGCCACACACATTTCCATAGGTTTGCAATGCCATTTTACTTTTTTTCCATGAAGTATTTCTATTTCTCCTGTTTGGTATTTTTTCTTCTTGATGCTTAAAAAAATAAGAAGGGCAAGGAAGTACACAACAAACACAACGGAAAGACAGTTTAATAAACACCTAATTACTGTGCTTTTGTAGGGCTTTCTTACTTTCCTTGTAGCTGCAGAGTCGAAGTTATTTCTTTTAGAAAATTCTCTTCCCCCTCTAATTTTTTTTTAATGATACCTGGATGCTTTTGAGTGACTGCACTGCCCACCATTATTAAAATAGTCAACATGGCAATGAAGAATTGATGCACTCCATGAGTTCAACCTTTCTCATTGCCAGGCATCTTTGGCTCCAGAAGAGCAGCCCTACTGAAGAGCCCGGCTGAGCATTTCACTGTGCCTTGTCTCTCCATTTCTGTTTAAAATGACCCCCAAGAAGCAGCAGAGAGGGAGGAGGAGTAGCCAGGACACACATTCTGAAGAGTATAACTGGTGCTGTGAGGGCCAGCAATGGCAGAAGCAATCACAAACTCTTCTGTTTGTTATTGAGTCGAGCACATAACTTACTCCATTTCCAAGAGCTGCAAATCCATGCAAAAACCCAACAGAATGCAATGCTGGCACCTCGTCTGCACAGTGTTGTGCCATTGTTTTTGACATTTACTTCCCACTCTAGAAGGCAGATGTGAATTAATCTTCACCTTGACTACCTCTGGCATCACTCTCTATCTAAATCTGTTCCTGATCATTTTCCAGAAAGTGTCTGTGGCTGATTAAAGCTCCGTACTGACAGGGCACGTTAATCAGATCAAACAAGCAGCTGATGAGAGACATTTCAGAAGTTAAAATATGTAACATTTATCTGCTGTCATTTTGTTTGCTCTGTCAAAATAGGAACTTAAGCAATTATGAATGTGAAGGCACATAACCTATTTAAGACAGGCTGTTTCTAGTCTCACCTTCAGGGCCAAAAAGTTACAACTGTGATGTTATTCCAGAAGGATCTCAGTAAGCAACATCCAATAAATTAGCATCCATCCTCTGCTTAGGTGTGTTTCCCCATTAATGCTAGTCTGTGGTTAGAAGCCTTTACTCACAGATGCATTCACATCTGAATTTCACACCTGAAAGGGAAAATTTTCATACCTGAATAAAGACATTCATCATTTCCATAAAACTTCATTTCAGTGGCAAGAGATTCTCCTTGTAACTGCATGTAATCAAAAAAAAAGGATAAAACTGTCCTTTTTTCCCCCAGGATATGAAGTTGTTCATTCAGGGCAGAGATTCAGTAAGCTTTCATATTGTCATTTTGAAGCACTTACCTTTCATTCTTTGTCTAATTTTGGGGTGACCCCAAGACCTAACAGTTTTATTATACATTTTTTTCTTTGTCAGCAGGATATTACATAATCCTTAATACTTCTTACTTTTCAAATCTTCTGTCTCTGGTGAATTAAAATTACCATCTCTGCCATATTACTGTATATTCATGTTTCTGTGCTGATTCCTGAGTGACTTGAGGAACTCATCACAACTTCATTTTAAAATACAAGATTGTAAATACTGTGATGCCCGGCTTGCAAATATCTGAGTTCAAAACCCCACTCTCTTTGGTACGTAAGCCCTTCAAATAGGCAGAAAGTGATAGAAATGGTTCATTGTTTTAGGCTAGATATTATCAGCTACTATGGGGAAAAAATGAAGGAAATACTTGTAAATTAAAAATATATATTTTTAATTAAAATTACAGTTTACCAGTCTCATATCCACCAATTCTGTTATAGGGAGTGCAGCTCTCACTAGCAGATAGTAGTGTCAATCACCACCAGGATTTCTAAAATCCTTTCTCAATGCTCATGTAAGTGATGCACACACATTAAGACTTGTTGCAATGTATCTATTTACACCCACATTTACAAAATACGTGTCTATTTAATCTATTTAAATTTAGAAACACTTACATGTGTTGCAAAGCTTTTGTGCATTCTTATCCCTCCACAAGAGTCCTCAGCACTGATTTTGCTGGATACTCCCAGGGTCAGATATAAGTACCTGGTAAATCCAGATGAGTGTGAAGCAAGTGTGCATAAAAGAAGTTAAAACATTCTTTATAAGGTAACAATTTCCTCGCAATTCCCAATGTAAACCAGTAAATATTCTCGTACTGACAATTAATAACCTACACTAATCTTGTTAAATACAACACTGGTCTATTAAATTGCCCCTCTCTTACAAAATTTTCTGCTGAACAGCAATGGAAGCTGAGGGGATAGAGAGCTCCTGAATCAATTACAGATTAATTCTTCTGTCAGGTCTTCTTGAAAGCATTGCTGCTGCTGTGTGGTGACAGATGACAGTGTACTCTGTAACCCTTACTTTGAATTTCTTGAAAGCAGCAGACTAAGAACTGATACCAACACAACTTGAGGGATAGTTTCAATGTTTTAATTTGTGTTGTTTAACAATGTAAAAGAAAACCCATATGTCAGATCTTGCGTACTCATACACACAAATAACCCTTGCTGAGCCATCCTTTGTGTGACTCAAACCACTCAAGAACACAGTTTTCAGCAGCAGCCCTAAACCCTTCCATGGAACACACAGGCCCCTCTAACACTCATAGAGGAGAGTAAAACCACAGTGAACTTGCAGCAAGAGATCACTCATTCACACACAGACACACTTCGCAGCTCACACTGTCCTCTCCTTGCAGTCACTGGGTGCACTGACACCACCAACCCCCAGACTGTCATTATCTGGAGAAAAACTTCTTTCCTAGCTTTACAGCACACTTCAGAAAAATCAGCTGGTCCCTTAAAACGCTGGTCTAACACATATCTTTGTCTCTCCGACTCCCTCCTGTACCTTTCTGCCAGCAGTGACAGCACAGCTGGATAAACACCTCAGAGCAGCCCCGCTGCGGGCTGGGCTCCACCCCGAGCTGCGGTGACACTGTGCAGGCAACAGCCCCTCGTGCTGGCGGAGTGCTTGAACTGTATTTGGTTATTCTGCACCACTAAGGCAAAACCATAGGACAGTGATAGAACCCCTATAAATATATTTTTTACCCTCTCGTAACAGTGATTTCAATTTTCAGCTCCCTATGCATGCACTTCAGGAGACTGGTATAAAAATAAGAAGGAATATGGCACACACTCGGAATATGCATATACAGTAGTCTGTGAGGTTTAATGCTACTCACTGTGCATCCATTCTGGGCTCCTGGCTCTGTAACTCTCCCACATTTGACTTCACAGTATCACCAACATTTCACTGTAGCACCAACCCGGCTGAGGTTTGTGAAGCTTTCACTGTTTCCAAGTGGCACAATCACAACTACACCACCGCCTAGAGTGTCCAAAGTCTGCTTTAAGCTCTCTCCTTAAATATGAACTACTTCTACATATGAAGTCACTTTTTAAATTTGCCCCCAAAGACTAACATTTCAGACCTGGGTACATCTGTAGACAGACAACCACTGTAATTCCCTGATTATTGATATTGATGAGAGTCCAACTATAAAGACAGATACTCAGTTTTGGATAAGAACACAGGAAAATTTGAGCCTGTGGGCTGAACTCCACAGGTTTGGAAGAAAGGGTTACATTCTCCCTTGCTCCTTTAACTCACTACTGAAAAAGAAAATGCAATAGTCTTTTACATATAGAAAAGCACAGAGAAATACTACACTGTACTTTTACATACAAAGGTACAGAGAAACACAGTCGTGTCTTCAAGGAGTAACTTCATTTTTCTGTTCTCCTCAGAGAAATTAGAAAGGAGGTGTTTGGTGTCTTTCCCAGATATGAGGTACATTCCCATGGCAAAATCAGGCCAAAAATCCCATTACCACCCACCAGTAATTTAATGACATCTACATACACATACGATACACAGACACATATTTAAGCAAAACGAAAACATAACTCCATAATAAAACAGAAATATGAAGACATTAATTTACAGTGTAGTAAAGAAAAAAATAAAAGCAGGTTAGGTCTTTGCAGCACTGCAGGTGACATATTTCATTATAAATTACCCCAGACCTGAGTTTGAGACATTTTTTAAATACAATTATGCTGATCTCATCCCTGCTGAAGAGCTTCACATCCTGCATGATGACAGAATGGAGGCTAAGCTTCGGACACTGGGAGATGCTTCGGGTCATCAATTATTCTTTTCCATGAGCAGTCATAATGTGTAACACTCAAAAGAAATGTTAGGAAGGTGCTAAGCAAACAAAGTGCAAAAAACTTTCACTTAATTTGTGAAAATACATACGTGTTTGTGTATTTTCACTAAATTCTTGGGTGTTCATCTACTAAAGCTTTCTCAGCAACTTGCAAAATACAGAAACACTTTTATTTGTGGTGATATATTGCTGAGAACAAAAAGTCAATGACTTCCATTTTCTCTTTCAGACTTCAAGGTTGTGATACTTCTGAGGTAAAGAAGTCAGAGGGTTTTGAATTAATGATATTAAACTTATCATAACAAATCACAGCTCAGAAAGAAGGAATCAGTGTCCTCTATCCCTGTACAAAATGTCAATGAGCTGCCTATTTGGTGCACTACCAAACCCCTGACAATCAGGGTAGTGCTCATCTCTCTAACTTCAGCCATCCAAAAGGAAGATGGACAGTCAAAACTAATTGTGAAGGCATCTGGTTAACACTGAGTAACAGGTCTCCAGAGAGTGATTCATACCACCTATGTTTTAAGGTGGGGTAAATCACCCCCCAGAGATGTGCACTGGAGAGCACCTACACGACTGGTACACACTGTCTGCCCAGCCTCTAGATAGCTACATAAAGTAAACACCACCCTGACACCAGAACATCACAAAGTATTAAATAAATATATATATAATGAAAGAAAAATGAGATATTCCAGAACATCACAATTAATGTGTTAAATTTAATTCCCTTACTACCGAGCAGTAAACATGAAGGGTGAAACAGTGCAAAGCCAATAACTCCTCTGTCCATCCTCAGTAACAGCCACATTTTCGTGTCAGTGCTGGCTAATTGGCTGTTTCATGGCAACTCAGACTATAGTGCATTGTGCAAGTCCAATTCTTCTACCACTGAGAGAAGTATTATCTTATTACACTGATTAGAGTGTAAAATAGCCTGCAATTTGACCAAAGCAGACCACAGCTACAGTCCATACACAGTCCAGGTCAAAGCTCTGTTTCCGTGCTAGGGTGACGTGCCATGGGACATCCTATCTGAAATAAAATTCCTTGCCTTCCATCCTCAGACTTCCTGAGTAAGAAGAGCATCAGGCCAGTTTCTGAAGGATGTCTGATAATGACTTAAAATAAGCATGTGACAATAAGCCTATGTGCAAAAAGGCTCTGAAATAGAAATCTACAAACAACAATTGCTCTCCATACACAAACACACACAGACACAAATACTCATACACTGTTCTCCACAAAAACAGGTTTGTCAGCCATCATGCAGTGCTACACCTGCAAGAAAGAAATCCTATCCACGAGACACAATGTCTAAGATACATAATGTTTCCAGCAGGTGATCTGCCACCTTCCAAAGGCACCTACTTGCTTCCAGTTGTACTAGGCATTGGAAGAAGCACTTTGATGAATACTCCCATTTTGAGAATCTATTGTCTTGCTACTGCCCCGTGCTTCATCAGTATTTTCAGGAGATTTCACTGCCACCTTGCCTGTCATTAGAGTGGATTTTTGATGCTGGCAAATAAAGTAGAGGAGCTTGAAACAGGACAGCAAAGCTTCGGTAATGCTGGAGGAGAAAAGCTTTTTGCACGGGTGGCAGAACTGGTAGAACACCAACATGAAGAAGATGGCCATGCAGTAACTTATCAGCAGCTGCAGGACCAGCATGGGGGCGCAGACATACAGGTAGAAGTCTGTTCTGTAAATGTACCACATGAGCAGCAGGAAGGCGTTCTCCATCAGCCGCACGATGTAGTACACGGTCATGCGGTACCAGTTCTGTGATTTGCTGATCAGGTCAGGGTCACTGAGCTCCACCTGCGCTGCTGACCAGCAGAACATGTTAATGCCAGCGTACAGGAATGTGAGGAGGCACAAGACGATGGTGGTGCCCACCCTGCTCAATTCCTTCTCTATGTTCTCGGGAAATGGGGACTTGCTAAGCCAGAAGAGAATCCATGGGTAGAAGCAAAAACCTAAGAAATTCAGTAGCACAACGAGGAAAATCCAGATTCGAAGGACGGAACCAAAAAGCACCAACACGGTGACACGCGTGGCGATCTCAAAGCTTCTCCACATGAATATGCAGAGGTAGGCGGCGGGTTTCACACGGACGTCGTAATCGTCGTACTTGATCTTAATAGCCAGGATGTTGCAGCGTAAGGCGCCATAAACAATTGACAGGAGAGAAAGGACCATAAAAATACCTACAAAGAAAAAAGACAAATCAGCACCTTCAGCTTAGCAGCAGACACTGCACCAGAGGAGTGCAGGTGCAGTCATCTTCACAGCCCTCCAGGGGATTCCCAGCAGGGTGTAATGCCACAGGGGCCATTCCTAGCCTATTCTTCACTTGAGTGAAGAAAATTAACCCTACCCCAGGCAAACCCAGCACATTTCTCTAATCCTACCTCCTATTTTGATCCCTGTTTGATACTTTTCCAAGTAGCTAGTAAGAAAAAGAAGGCACTCAGCAGTTGTGTCTCTTCCTCCTCCCCCTGCCAAGGGCTGTTCATACACATGCTGGCCTTGGTAGTGTCACAGCTCAGTCATAAGGGTATTCAGCTTGCTCCCAAACTCCTACAGTACGCAGGGGTGCTAGTCCCTTTCAATACAGACGAAAAACTGCAAAACAGAAGCTGAAACTTTGGAGTAACTTGGACAGGCAGTGCTTGTGAAGTTCTATGTCAAAAAAAATCACAAAAAAGCTCTGTGATACAGCTCAAAATTGAAAGCCAAAGGAATTTAAACCAGCACTGTCCACACTGTGTAGAGAGATATTTACTCACCTGTCTGCATGTGTTTTCCTATACATCAGTTTTCTTTATACACCCATCTGTATCATGCATTTAAAAAAACACTCCTATTAAAAATGTCTTTAAATTCAGAACAATTGTAATTATGTCCCACATACCCAGAATCCTAAAGGAAGGTTTCACAACATTTAAATTCTGCAGAAAGTGAAGGCAGAGACCAGATGTTACCTGGCACTGCAGGAGGGCATCCTGTCTTCCCACATTAAGTAGGTACAAACATACATGAATAGTGGACACAGAGAATAAACAAAATGCTAAATACCTACAGGATTTTTAGTATTTGCATACACAATTATATAAATATTTATTCACAATTTTTACCAACATGCTGAATAGTTGATATTGCATCAGATAAAATAATCAGAGTTGGGAATTCTTAATTATGTCAATTACATTTGCAATGCTCAGCAACCAGTGTTTTCTGCAGCCTTCAATTAGTTTGTGTGGCAATATCCTACAAATAAACTAGATTCTCCATTCTTCTATAGCTATATGGCTAAATATATGGCCAAAATTATCAGGGTTTGGGCTTTTTTCCTAATTAAAATCATTAATTTCTAAGTAATACTTTGGAAGAAATAAGTGAATTTCAAGATCTCTAACAACTTTCTAAGAGACTTTTCTCTATCACTTCAGCTAATCTCTCTTCCATTCTGATCCACAAATACCTCTGAATTACTTTGGAAAATAATTAATTAAGTCTTTATATCTAGTTTTCCAAGGTACTCAGTAAGGTGAAAAGCATTTACCATTTCATATGGTAATTTTGTACAGGCCAGTTTGGTGGTGAATATATTCTCTGAAAATGGTTATGTTGAAATTGTCAGTAGGTGTTTGTAAACATCTTTCTTATAGCACTGTATTTGAGCTGAGAATTTTTAAATGTTATATCTTGGAAAAACATTGGCTGAAAGCAGAAGAGCAGGTGAGTTCAGTCAAAAATGTTGCTCGATGTCCTACAGATTTCTACAAAATCTTTCCTATAGTTTAGACCTGTGAAAGAACATCACTTCCAGCAGCTAATAAAGCAAAAGAATATTCTCAGAGTTAAAGGAACATAAAGACTTACTCACTGGGGACTGAGTGTTGCTGTCCCAGAACTCTGCTTGCTTTCCGCTTTGACAAGCTGAGACATTGCTCTTATTCCCTAATTTCACCTTAGAGAATCTATATTAATCTCAAACCTATCTTATAAACTCAAGCCTTCAAAACAGGCATTTCTCTATTGATAGAAACTAGGTCATGCTGAATCTGGTTTAAGAGGACTAGTCCAGTCCTGCTCCTTTCCTAAAAGCTCATTACTGTTACCAAACCTTCAGTGCAAACACCACTTTTAACTCTGTGAGAAAGATGGTTTGAAGCAACCACAAAGGGAAATGTAGGAGGGTGACACTGTTACTTTTACTCATCCTGAGCAGGCAAAGAAATGTAAATTTAAAAGGCAAAGTATCTTCCCCTGAAACAATTCCAAATCCTCTAACAGGGCTTATAAAGGTGGCCTTATAAAAGCCCAAAAGGCTGTTATTTTTCTTATAAATCGGAGGTGGACACTCAAACAGTCATCCAGGGAGGCACTGTTTTACTTTACTGTGTTTTGTCACTACATCTGAAGTCCTTTCAAGACCTGGTCCTTCCCACTTCAGAGATTGCTAAGACAGAGAATTCTGCTCTACATGAGCTACCTCAAAAGTAGCTATTACTGAAATCCATTATAGATACTATAGTTATATATATACAAAATAGAACTAGGACTCAGATTAGGCTAATACATGTGGGTTTCCAATGTTGTGTTACATCCAACATTTTTACACATTTCACGCTGAACAGCCACTAAAGCTTTATGTTGCTCATTACCAACCTTAAGAGCCGGTCCTTCTTTTGCAGCTCTCTGGTTGTCTTGATCTTACATTCTTGGCAGACTGTGAAATGACAGTTTTGAAGAATGCCAGACATTGGCAAGACCCCAATAATCCAGAAGAAAACATCCAGATAAATTAATGAATGCCATGAAATACACAAGAAATACGCAGCATGGCTCTGGCTGACAAAGGGCTAGGCAGGGATGCACGTTCTTTTCAGAAGTGTTCAAGGCAATACTGGAAGCAATAAGGAGTTTCAAACAGATTTGAAGGGGTCAAGCCATGCCCCCAGCATGATGGTAAACAGCCTTAGGTTCTCAGCTGATACTGACCTGATTACCCCTGAATTAACCTCATTACCCATGAACAAGCAGAATTTACACAGAATGACAGGGTATGTAGGAATCCAGAAAAATCACAGATTGATGAGGACACATGACGAAATATGTGGAAATCAAAATACAAGATAGTGATAATTATAACAGATGCAAATGGAAGGAAGCCTCAAATTTGGAGGACCACTGTCAAAGAACAGGGAAGCTGATCTGAAGTGTGGAATAAGAACTGGACTGGCTGGATAAAGAGACTGCAGAAAGTTTCAGTATTTCAGCAGCTAAGATACAAACAAGACTATGGTTAGGACTCTTGTTTTTCGGATGAATGAGCTCTAACAGACACGGACACCGCTCCTAACACTTTAATTTTCCTTGCATTTCTGTATTCTAGAATTACGTCTGCATGGAGATGCTCCTGGGAAGCATGAGATAACTGCTGCATCTGCATTTATGAGTGGGTTCACCAAACTCTCTGGTGAGCCATCTTATCTCTGTTCATTTCACCCAAGGAAGGTCACTTATCAGTTTGTGATTACAGCTCATCTCAGCAGTGACTGAAAAAGCCAGAAGTAATAGAGTGTTACAAATGATTAATAAATATGCAATTCTCTGATCATCTGGAACACAGGACTTCTCCCTGGCAATCATGACCAGTAAGGTCAAATCCAGTAATAAAAGAAATACAATAAAAAGGTGACTTTTCTCAAGTAAATGTCATCTACAGCAAAGTGACTGGAGATTTTGCTAATTGCACTGTTCAGCAAAGGATTCAATTGCTTTGTCCTCATCCCACATCACAAATACCATGATTATTTGAAGAACCTACCTCAGTTATGAAGAACTCAGGAACTGTAAGGAGCAATGTCTTTCAAGAAACTACTGCTATGATGTTCTGGTTTTGGCTGGGGCAGAGCTAATTTTCTTTCTAGTAGCTGATAGAGTGCTGAGTTTGGATTCGGTATGAGAATAACGTTGATAACACACTGATGTTTTAGGTGTTGCTCAGCAGTGCTTACTCTAAGTCAAGGACTTTTCAGTTTCCCATGCTCTGCCAGTGAAGAAGTACACAAGAAGCTGTGAAGAAGCACGGCCATAACAGCTGATCCAAACTATCCAGAGGGATATTCCACACCACAGGTCTCATGCTCAGTGTATGAACTGGGGGGAGTCGTCTGGGAGGGGCCGATCGGTGCTGGGGAATGGCTTGTGCATCACTTGTCTTTTCTGGGCTTTATTCCTCTCCCTCTGTCTCCCTCTGCCCCTCTCACCACTCTCCATCCCCTTCATTACTATTACTCCTCCTCCTCCTCCTCCTTCTCCGCCTCCTCCTCCTACTACTATTATTTATTTAATTTTTTTTTAATTTTATTTTAACCTGTCACCTTAGCCTCAGCCTCCCTAGCTGTGAAGCTGGTAAAGATTCCCAGCCTCTCAGGGCCTTAGAGATACAACAGGAGATATTTTGTTTTTCAGTGGAAATGCATCTTCAAGTTCACAAAGGTGCCCCAGTCCTTTCTTACAATGAAAAGCTGTTGGTCCCATGACCAGCTGGAGATGGTTCTTCATTTAGCAGCGAGCCAGCAAATCAAGAGCACATCATGGAGCAAGATGCAGAGTCCCACAGTAAGAGAGTAATTCCATGTGCAGGAATGCAGGTGCAAGTGCAGCACTGCTTGGTGAAGGTTTAACAGCTTGGCTCCAGAGACGAGATGGCCACAGTTGCGTAGCCTCTTATTGAGTCCTGCTTTTTGATTCCAAAATCAGTCAGGCACAAGTAAAGATAGTTCACATCCTCAGTCCATATTATAACTGCATTCTTGAAAGTACACCTTCCCTAGGGCAGCATGACAAAACATGCTCTGTAGTGTACCACAAGGAATTTTCCAGAAAGTTTTGCTCAAAACCCAAAATGGAACAGAGGTAATTATTTTCTTCCTCATGAAGACAGCTTGGTCCCTCCAGCTGCCTCCCTCTCATGCCATAATGGCCACTTTATCAACTCAGTGTTTTTATAGCAACTCAAGTAGGCTACAGAAGGTGTCATAGTCTAAAACATGATGACATAAACTTGAAAACAACACCACCATCTGTCATGGAGATGTAACCCATTGCAAAATGCTTGGTTCTTGTCTAGGGCAGCTACACCTGACTGCCCTCCCACCCAAATACCAAAAAGGGCATAACAACAGCTCTACCTACTTCTGGCAACCGTGACCTCCTGCTGCAGGATACAGATGTAGAGCTGGAGCGTGAGCTGGGGTGCTGAGCCGAGGAACGCCTGGATCACGGAGGCCCTGCTGAACGCAGACCTGTGTGTGCACAGCTTGCCTTCGGCCTGTCCCACTTCCTTCTCAATTTCTTCTGAGTACCCATCCTTGGGCATCTGCCTCTTCTTTGTGATGCTGACATAGGGCTCTTCAACTCTGCCAGCATGGAAGTAAATATAAAAAACTTCCACACACCTACAAACAAACAAGTAAATAGAGTGACAAGGATAAATGAAAGAATGGAAGGTCTCCCCACTTCCTGGTATTTTAAGCAATCACATACTAAATCCTAAGCCATTTGTTCATGGAGCAAAAGCTGTAGGTTTTCTCCTCCTGGTAAACTTGGAATATGACAGATTTCACTCTTTAAAACATGAACTACGTCTTACTAGAGGATAAGAACCTGCCAATACCCTCTGGGCTGCCTTTAGTACTCAGACTTGGGAGAAGGTTTAGTTGTTTTCCAGGAGCTGCCCTTGCTCCATTAAAAAGCTCCATTAAAGCTGTCCTTGCTTCCCATTAAAGTCCTTAAACTGCTCATCCATTACTAGGCTGCCAACCCCAGGACCCAAGTTGGAAGTGTGTTTCTTCAGATTCTCCTGTCTTTTTCTTGTTATCCATACATCTGTGACATGCTAATGGGACATGGCAATAAACCCACTGTTCATACCTTTGCCTTAAAACATCTGAAGAGAGAAGCTCAGGGTACAAGCAGGTGCACACACCTCAAAACTCTACCAAGCAATGGTTCAAAACACCAGCAACATGCCAGAGCAGTTTTGAGCCTCACAACCCTTGAAATCTATTTTTTTTTTTTAAAAAAAGACACAAGAACAGGAGATTTAGTTCTTAAGTTTGCTTATGTTAATTGCACTGTTAAAGAAATATTAAATATAATCTTTCAGAAAGATTCTAAGTAAGAAGATGCAGCGTTTCCAGTTGCTGCAGCTCTTCATACTTTAAACACAGTGGGAGCCAAACCGTCTTGTTTATGCAGTCCTAACTTACTGCTGACTGACTTCCAAGGAACAAACTGGTGCTAGCACATACACTTCTATTCAAAAATTACATATTGTTGTACTGTTTGGTCCTTTACCTACACACAGAGACTAATTCATACATTTGAGAGGGAATAGAAAAGGTTGTCTGCAGAAAATGCTGTAGCAACAAGGACAACCTGGCTCCTGGAGTGTTAAAGAAGATAACAGCCCAGGACAGGTATCTGCAGCAGCTTCTGCAACTTCCTTCCAATGACAGTTTTTTAACTGGAAAAAAAACTTTATGAAAACTAAGCACTACTTGGGTATGAAGGTGTTGAAGGCAGGCTTGGGCATCAAGCAGGACCCAAAACACACAGGGAAATAGTTACCCTTTTCTGGGAAGTAATAACAAGCAAGGGACAACAGAGGTACAGGCGAAATCACAGCTGAGAGGGAAGGGAGAAGAAAGAAAAAGTTTAATTTTGTTTATTTTAATAAACTTTAATTCATTTTCCCCCCTAACTGGACCGCTAGCAAGTTTCAACTGCTCTAGATGAAGAGCAGTTTTAGGATTATATAGTACTATTCTTGATTCATGAGGCTTCAGTCATCATTATGACTAAAGCTATTCAACATTCCTGCTGCTCTGGAGGCTCCATTCACAGAGGTGACTTTCTGTCTTCCCCTCGTTAATCTTTTCACTCCCTGTCAGTCTTCTTCCACATGAAAGAATCCATACAGCCAAAAATAAAGTGTGAAAAATTAATAAAGCATTGTGGCTTACAAAGCCAGCATAGATTTTGAAACCAACAAATTGATTTTATTCCAAAAGAACGATCTCAGAACATTTTTGTCTCACTTAGTATTCATAGCCGTGCATTCACCCTGAGCTGAGGGCAAGTCTGAGTGTATTATGGAAAATTGGATCTCAGCATCAGGTTCTGAACTCTTGCTGTGTGTGATTAGAAGCAGATATAGTCTAGGGACCCATGTAAAAAATATGCAGTGACCCTACAAAAGAGATCATATTTATGAGACTATTGACAATAGCAAACATTATAATCAACTAAATGCTGAGTTTTGGAGCAAGCAGTTGATTTTTATTTATTAGCTGAGTATTAAATAGCAGTATATTGTTTGTGATGGGGATTTTTTTGTCCATATACAAAAGAAAACTTAATGTGAAATGGTCTGATGAGCAAACCCTAGAGCCAAATGGGGCTTCTACCAGTACAACAGAGTGATAAAAATCCTGTGTGCAAGCACTCAGATTACATTGATAACGGTGCCCATTTTCTCCCAGGCCCTGCCAGTCTCATGCAAGAGTGTTTCTGGAGGCCAAGCCTTCTGGGACAAACAACAAATGCACTCAGGATTCTAGCCGGTGCCACTGTCCAAACAACTGCTCCAAACAGGAGCAGACTGGCAGCTGGCACACTAGAAAGAACAAGCACCAATCTAAAAATTTAAGGAATGGAGTGTGGGAGGGGCACAGGCACTTGACAGACCATCCAGGCGAGAAGGGTCCAGAACTGTGATGAAGAAACAATTCAGATCATGTTCCTGTGACAGATTATGCCTTTGCCTATGGAGTACATGCTGAGGGGTTGGGCATCTTGACTTTAAATGAACTATCTGGCTTGCTCTTTTTTAGCCCAAAACACAACTGAGAGACAATACAAGAAAAGGATTGCTTCATGGCAGCTTTCCCCCACAGTTACAAATTCCTGCAGCATGGTGAATTCCACAGAAGCCCTCATTGCTGCTCTGCTCCAGAAGGACAGGAGTGAGAGATCCCAACTTCTGCACAATCCATCTCCTGCAATGCAGTGATGTTTAGGGCCCTTTCAAGAGCCCTTCACACAGTGTCAAGAGCAGAAGGCGAGCAGCTGGCTGTCTCCTCTGCATGTAAAGCATTGACAACCACAGTACAAGCTCTGAAGGAACTAAAATTGCTCTGAAGAAAAAAAGCCAGATCTACTTTCTACAGTGAGAGTTAAGAGGTAAGAAAAGGATGGTGCTGCTTTCTCCCCTGCTGCCGTATCTTGGCAGAAAGAAGAGCCATATTTTTCCAGGGATTCTGATGGTGCCCACAAAGAGTGATTCAGCCGCAACACATTTGTCTTCTACACAGTAAGTAGGAGGAATAATCCTACCCCTATATGCTTGCTGAGAGTGAGCACCTCATTCCCTCTTTTAATCACAGATGCGTGGGATTTGAACATAGGCAAAATAATGGTGGAGTGAAGAGGGAGAAGGAAACGAAAACAGGGAACTTCACACAGCCAACCAGCACTCTAAGAACAAACGGCTATTTGAGACCTATCCACACACTCTCTCTGCAAATGGTACAAGCAGATTTCTCTAATACTTGATTTTTACTAATTCCTTCTCTTTAGAGAAGTGTGCATAGATATATCAGTCCTGCAGGTTTACTTACCTGCGTCAGGCAAAGATCTGTTCCCCAGTCACTGTTCTACCTTCCACCTGCACTGACTTTCTGTTCATCTCACCATGCACACCTAACACATCTGCTCATGAAAAAAGGAAAGAAAACCGCCTGAAGAGAGTCTAGACATATTCTTCCCATATGGAAAAGAGGGAGATTTATCAACAGTTGCAAAGCTTAGAGCTAGCAGGATCTCCTACAGTGAGGTCTGCTGATGGAAGTCCTACAAGGAAGGGAAGCTTTTAGACCTGTTCTATTTTGAGCTATTAAGCAGGTCACCAGGAAAGAGAGACTACCCAAGAGAGACAAGGCTTCTGCACAATGTCACTGAAGCAGTATTTGCGCCATTAGACCTTATTAGATTTCAAACTGTAGAATTAGATGCCTAAAACAGGAATGACACTAAAAAAATTGGGGGTTCTGTTTTTTTCTTTTTTTACTTCCTGCAGCTCACAGAAACAAACTTTGGCCATAACAGCAGCTCCTCTAGTAGTTTAATGTAAGCTTTCTCCGGCATCTGCTGTGCTGTTGCCTACATGGTATATAGAGACATGTAATTGTTTCTCCTTATGCCTTGAGAAACAAAGCCTGATCCCATTAAAAAAATAAAGCCTATTGTTTATATCCTTGTCCTATTATAACCTGAGGAAAACAGTCATTAGTGTTCTATATAGGGAGCCTGTTTATTTGCTTGAGATGTTTTTTTGCAAGGGTTTATCCTTCTGCTCACCCAGCCCCTCCCCATTGCATCTCCTCACACAGAACAGGGCTCACTCTGCACTAACAGAGCACCAGAGAACAGAGTTCCAAAGACACCTGCAGTCACTCAAACATCCCTCTCCATGAAGCTGGTACCAGAAGGAAGCACTGGAAGGTTCACCGAAGTCCCTTTTGATGATGCCACTTCAGTACAGTCTTCAGTAAATCAGTGGGGAGGGAACCCCTGCACCCAGCAGACTCACACCCAACACCACCACCATCCCCAGTGTGTGACTGTAAGCCCTGACTGGCCAAGTCAGTTTGTTGGAAATCTGCACCTCAGCTCCTGATCTATCTGTTACTTGCAGAATTAAAAAGGGCAAGCAAGTTAACAGGGTGTTCTCTGGTGCCTTTCATGAAGGGTAAGGGGAAAAGGAGGCTCGGGGGGACTTCTTCGTTCTTTACAACTCCTAAGGAGATTGTAGTGAGGTGGGGCTCAGTCTCTTCTTCCAAGATAACAAGAGACAGGACAAGAGGTCCAGGGGAGGTTCAGGTGGATATTAGTAAAGATTTTTTTCACTGAAAGGGCAGTCAAGCATTGGAATAAGTTGGCCTGGGAAGTGGTGTAATCACAACGCCTAGAAATGTTCAAAAGGCATGTGGATGTGTCATTTACAGACAGAGTTTAGTGGTGAACATGGTGGAGAAGACATAGAGGTCTTCTCCAACCTAAACAATTCCCTGACTCTCTGAGGGGTTATTTACACTTTGAAGAAATCCTTAGGTGTAGAGCAGTACGTCAGCAAAACTACATCCAGTTATTAATTATTGGAATTGTAGCAGCACCCAAAATCTCATGATGACCTTGGTGCTACGAGCACCATCCAAAGGAAGGGAACAAAGAGACAGGCCCTGGCAGAGGAGCAGCCTGAGCCAAAAAGCTCATCACGATCTTCCCTAGAGAAAAGACAAATGTAATAAACCTCTCATTGACACTGGCTACTGTTTTAAGTAATTTTTTCTCTTATAATTTACTTAATGCGGTAAAAGAATCTTTTTACCAAAAAAAAACCCCAAACCAAAAACCAAACCTATCCAAATACATCTTCGAAGCATCCAGACAAATTAGTGCATTTGTAAGGAGTGGCACTGACCTGAAATGCTGCAGGAATCCCCCATGATGCCCAGAAACCTGCAGTCACTTTGCTCCAGCCAAGTCTCTGCAGAGCCTCTGGCATGCCTGCATCCTGAGGATCACAGCCAGGCCACTAACGGACCTAGGAATTTCGCTCTACACATTGCTGCAAATTTATAGAGAAACTCCTAGGGAGTGGGAGAAGAAATTTTAAAAAGGGTACATTAACAGTGCACCAAAAGTCCTCTCCAGGAAAAGGGATGCTACCTAATTTTAGTCCTTCCAGTGGCAGCAGCAGGACAGCGAGTGCCTCCCGAGCAGGTGGAGTGTGGGTGTTTGGGGAAGGTGGTGGCATGCAAGAAGGTTCTATGAGAGAAAGTACTTTTTTCCCATCACTCAGATGATTCAAAATAGGCTGAATCATTTGGCTTGCAAGGCTAAATACTCTCCTTCCCTGCCAAGATATTTCCAAACCATTCCCCCAAATTTAAAGACTTTGGGTTTTTTAAGGGAAAAAGGAAGGGAAAAAAAAAAATCTAGATTTTAAGATGATGAAGAAAATCTCACGCAACATACACAGGCTGTTGGTAAAGCAGTGCACTGATCTCCAAGTATTTGAGTCTGAACAGAGAAAGCCTGACTATCCTGTATCATACCAAACTAAACTGAGATAGCTAAAAAGTTGGTGTTAATTTTCTTTTAAAGCCAGCCAAAGCTGCCAGCCTCTGTTGCAGCATGTCATCACACACAGCCCGAAGGTTCTTAAACGTTTCATAAAAATGCCACAGGCAGACAGAGCCTGGGGAGGCTCTGCTGTCTGTGTCCTATTTGACCTAATTTGACCCAGCCCTCCCTAAACAGCCCTGGGCTGTGCCGGTGAGACACAAGAATCCCAGCAGGGAGGATGGTGCCAGGCTTCACACGAGGAAAGCAGATGACTAAGAGCAGAAGGATTCTCTGGAGCAAAGGAGCAGAGGTTTGCCTACAAGGATGGAGTAAAATGCCTCCAAGGACAATGGTCCTTTTCAGCTTACAAAAGTAAAAGCCACAGTGCAGTGATGATACAACCAAAAAATACTTTGCCTTCTAGCTCTCACCTCAGCCTTGTGTGTGCCAGTCCACACAGGATAAAAAGCCTCCTGTGCAAAGCAGGGAAAGGGAAGGTTTTTTGTATGCTGAGAACATGATAGCATTTACAGTGTAGAGTTATATCTAACAGGAAGCCATCAGTTTCCTCTTCTGACAGATACAGCAATCTTTAGTTGCAGGAAGGCAAGGAAGGAAAAAACCCCCAAACCCCAAAACCCTTTACTGTCTCAGATCACTTTGCCTTCCCACACTTTTGTGCTGTATCCTACAAACTGACACATTTCCCTAAAAGTAAAGAGAGGTTGTTTTCTATTAAACTTTTAAGTTGTAGAGTCCTTCCAGCCTTTAGCAGAAAATAAGTTTTTTAGGTAGCATGAATGTACTACTCTTTTTAAATGAGTAATTATAATACAGTTATCCTGGGTTTAGAGAGCAGTCAACATACATCACTTTGTCGTGCCTAAATGATGTCACGGAGACTATGGCAGAAGTATGCTGCAGCACACCCAGAACATCTTCAAACCTTCTGGAAACACTAGGTTTGTAAATCTTTGAGAAGAGAAGAAGTGCAGAGTTGGCAACACACTAGAGGAGAGGAGAGGGCTTCCGTATGCTCATTAGCTTTACAGCAGTGTTTGCAGCTGGGAGTTCACCAAGAGAGCAGGAACTGTGTTCTGCACAAGATAAGATTTGTGTTGTAAACAAAAAACTTGACGTTGAGAAAGAAACAAGTCAAGTCATGCTAGATGTTTAAGGTCAAAATATAAATCTATATTTCTTTCAGATAATTAGAAAGAAAATGCTTCAATTTCTTCTTGTTGCTCAAATCCTTTGTCTGCTTCTTCACATATTCTAGCTTGACATTATTCTTTCCTTGTCTGACCTCAAGAAATTGATTTAGTGACAAAAGTCATGTACTTAATTTTTGATAGATTCTTTCTCTTTGGTTCCTCTCTTATTTTCCAAGAATGTGGAAGCATTTTGTTCTTAGCTTTTAGAAAATCAGAGCTCTTTAAGAACTGTTAAGCTATAACTTGAACATCTTTTAAATATTAACAAAGCAAACAAAAACTCCATGCATGTTTATAGAAGAAGTAAATGTTTTTGTAGTGTAAGATATTTTGTAACATCCAGACTGTTCACCTCTCTTAGTCTGAACAAATCTTTCTTTTACAAACTATCCAGGAATTTCAAAAAGTTGATGATCTTTCTCCTAGCTTCTGCTACAGATACACTGCATTTAATTCCCTTTCTTTTTAAAGAAAATATTTGAATATAAATTTAAAACTAATGCCTCCAGGAAACATTTTGTCTTGGAGTTGCACACTGCTGTAACTTTTCATTTAAATATTTTGATTTTTTTTCCCCTAAGGGTATATTCAGTGAGACATTGAACTGGAACAGAAAAAAATATCCAAAGCAATTTGGGGCAGGAAGCTCACGTTTGGAAAGAAGAGACAGACTAGAGCATCACTGATGTTCCAAGACGCACGGATGGGATGGGTACTATCGTTGTTCTAAACTCGCAGCAGAGTGACGACTTTCCCGTTCTCTCTTGGAAGTGATCTGAGAGCAAAGCGCTGTGGATGAGCCAGCAGCGAGCAGACACAACCATCTGCAAGCCGCCACAGGGATGAAAAGCAGCGCCGGGCGGGACGCGGAGGAGGCTCTCCCGAATCCCCGCTGCCCGGCAGGGCTGAGCCCCTTTCCCCGGGGGTCCGCCCGCAGGGTTCTGCCCGAGGCATCCCCAAAGGACGCTGTTCCTCCCGCAGCTGCGGCAGGACGCGGGAGCGGCTCCCGGCGGTGCAGAGCGGCAGCGGCAGCGGGAGCGGCCCCGCCCGCACCGCACANGGGCGGTCGCGGCTCACGTCGCGGTGGATGAAGACCAGGCTGAGCTGCACCAGCGCGCAGGGCACGAGGGCGAAGAGCAGCGTCAGCCCCTGCCACATACGGTCCCCCGCAGCACGGTACCCCGCGCTCAGGCACAGCGCGGCCGCCGTCTCGGACACGAAGAGGACGAGAGAAACGAGGACGGAGCCCGGGAATTTCATCGCAGCGGCCGCCCCAGCCCGGCCCGCCCAGTCGCCGCTGAGGCGCGATAGGGCCCAGCGCCCGCCAGAGGGAGCGCCGCGCTCGCCGCCGGCCCGCGGCCTCTGCGGGCTGGGGCTGGATCCGGGCCGGAGGTCGATCCTGACCGGGCTTGGATCCCGGCTGGGGCTGGATCCCGGCCGGGGCTCGGCCCTGGCTGGGCTGTGAGCCGAGGAGGGTTCCCCGGCGGTGCGCGGGGAGCTGCCCCTCATCGCGTCTCCTTCAGCCGTAAGAAGCAGAGCTGAACTGAGGGGGTTGGTGGGAAGGGGCGAGCGGGTGCCCCTCACTCAGGGCGCCTCGTCAGGCCGGGGAGATCACACAGTCACAGCATCGCTTCAGCTGATAAAGACTGAGTGCCACGGCACTGAGCGTCACGTCCAGGCTTTCCTTAAACACCTCCACGGACAGTGACTCCACCACCGCCCTGGGCAGCCCGTTCCAATGTCTAATCATCCTTTCTGTGAAGAAATCCTTCCTAATGTCCAACCTAAACCTCCCCTGGTGCACCTTAAGACCATGTCCTCTAGTCTGATCAGTGGTTGCCTGTGAGAAGAGACCGACCTCCACCTGGCTACATCCTCCTTGTCAGGGACTTGTAGAGAATGATAAAACAGAGATCCTGAAAGGAAGGATCAAGAGCAAAGTCCTGTACCAAGAAGAAAATAACCCTGAGCAACAATAAAGGCTGAGAGATAGATGAATAAATAAATAAGTAAATAAATAAATAAACACCGCAACGAAAGAAAGGCAGAAAAGGAGTTGTGAGTGCTGTGGACCCTCCCCTGATGCACCCAGCTCAGACACCCTGAGCAGGGCAGGGCAGCAGTGTCAGAGGTCCCTTTTTAGCACTTTGCTAGGTCGATCTCCTCTTGCTTGCCAGACCTTTTCCTTCAAACGTTCCTCAGGCCACGGACCCCTAAGCCCTGCTGTAACACCAGCTGTTGACCTGCAGCTTTTACCTGCTATCCCTGGGCATTTCCCCCTCATCAGCAGGATCCTTTCTCCCTTGCCACCAGCATTCTGGAATCCTTCTGGAGTCCTTCTGGAGATGTGTACGGTCACCCTGGCAGTCTCCCTGATGCCTGCATGGATGAGCAGCACAAGGTGACAGCCTGAGGAACAGACAAGCCTCTGTACTCTCTCCACAAGATCCTGAACCTGAGCACCTGGCAAGAAACAAAACTAAGGTACCAAGCCAGGCTGGCAGATGGTGCCTCTGTCCAGCACAGGAGTCTCCAGTCACGGCTTCTCTCCTCCTCTTGGTGCAGGTACTTGGGTCATGCTCAGCTGGCTCTGGTGATAGATTTGTTTCTCCTTGCCTGTTCCCAAGCACCTGCTGATCTGCATGTGGGGGTTAGCTACAGACCTGGGACCTACAGGAGCACACGGGAGAGGCAAGGTAAGGACTCTGAGATGTTATTAATGGGATAACACTACTGGCTATTTCTGCATATCTGCTGCCATTCTTTAATGCAACTTAGGGTGTCACCAGATTTGTGCAAAAAATGCCAATAAGATCTTGGCCATTTCTTGAACTGCTGCACTGGCAAATCTGGAGTCCCATTGCTCAGCTCCAGTTGAGCTCAGCTCATGAAGACAAAGATTGAAACCTTGCTGTGGGCAGGTCTAGGTGAATTTAATGCTTGTGTCCTTCAATGGGAATGGATGTGTCTCTCTGGGAAGGGAAGAGGCCATGAAAACTGAGATTTAAGCAGATTGACAATACCTAGAGTGGGAAACTTTAATCTACAGGCCAAAAGCAACCTGTCTTGTCTTGTAGGACACTACCACAAGGTAGTTTTACCTAAGCACCATGTGGAGCCTGGATGATTTATCTTATTCTAAAATGATTTATTTTACTTTTGCTAACCACTGAAAAGCTTTTGGAGCACCGAGTCATGACTATCCTGGAAGGAAGAGTTGCCAGCACTACGAAAAGCAAGTACAGAAATAAACAATCCAATGCAAAATCATACTGTTCAAGGTTGGACTTTTATTTAAGGCAAAATATAATCACAGCTTTAATATTCATAATATGGATATACACATTTGTTCTGCCACTATGAAGCTTAGTATTATCACTGCTTTTAAAAAGCTATAAAATCTAGTTTCTATCATAATCTACAATACAAAACTAATACAATAAACACATTCTGAAAGATCACAGTGTTTAAAATATTAGAAAAGCAGGGGTCCTGCTTTCAAACAATAAGGTGCATCTCTAAAGAATCAAATCAACCTTGATTCTACAGGCCTGTACCACACCATGGCTGTGAATGGCTGTAATACTGAGAAACCAATCTAGGGTGTGGCACATACTCAAGGAATGAACATCACACACTGGAATATACTGAATAATCAAGTGTCACCAACACAAACTAGACATGAAATAATGCCATTTAAGTTCCCTGTAGTTTTGATTTGTATTGGTATTCACGTATATTGCAGAGATATCGAGATAAAATGTGTATAAATTGCTATCAAATAGGGCCCTGGATATGCAAACACCTGTGCTTTCCTCATACTGTACAAACAAGCCTTCCTAATTCTGTGGGACTCATGTGTAAAGGAAAGTTTGTAGGCCTGGGGTCTGGAATGACATAGTTTTACCCTTGTTTCACCTATGTGGAAGGAGCTACCTTACATGCCTGGAATCAAGTGGAGGTTCACCACTGACATCAGCAGGTGGCCTATAAGGCCCTTAAAATGAGTGCAGGAGGCCAATTCAGTGGCAAAATCAGACCATTGTTAAAGGAAATCCTTCTTCTCTCATGTGTGGTCATGGTAATGAAGACAGAAGCAGAGTTGAATTTCTGGTCAGACAGCCTTTCTCTTCTATATGAAGTAAAAATATATGTTTGACTAGAATCTGTTTTCTATTGCCTATGGGATGTATTTGACTTAAGGACTTCTACATAGTCATACAATGCTGTTGCTGAGTATCAGTACACTATAAAATCTCTTTTCAAATATCATTATACCACTGGACAAATTGAGTTTTTAATTAATTTTCTGCCGTTCCAGTTATTGCTGTACTAGACCTAAATGCCTCCATCTTCCCTTTAAGTCATGCAATGAACAAAGTCAGGGGACTCCCTTCTAAGCATTAAAAATAGTCTTATGTCTTTTCAGGCAGATTGCTATTTATAAATTAATTTTTTGAGAGCATGATATAGAATTTTAAGCATAAGGGGTATAGGACCAATGGTAACAGTACAAATTAGTCAGAAGGTTTAATCATCAGAGGCAGATTGAAAAGTTGGTGCTTGTTGGCTTCTTGAATGTATTTTTAAACTGCCTCATCATGGATAGTGCACATCACTTCTGTCCATTAAAAGTTAGGAGTAGGCAGTAGGTTCAGCTACAGGCAACTCCTTCAAAGGCAAATGTTTTTTAACATTTGATGACTTTGCTGTAATGTCAATGAAGGGCTGTTCAAGGCAGCGGAAACCTGCACAGTGCTTGCTGTACCACTACCTGTGCAATGAAACACTGTGCTATTCCCTTAGAAAATGCCTATTCATGTCCTTAAATTGCTGTATTGTTTTGTGGGCCCTGAGCATTTTTGGCTTATGGCTTTGAAGTATGTTGTTCCCCTCGTAGTGGGATTTTTGGTCATTTTCTTATTTCTTTTCAATTTGGCTTTCTGCTGCTACTACTTAGTCTAAGACATATTTATATAAACTGAAATGTCTTCTCAGAGCAGTTCAGGCTGTGCTGCTAGCCAGCAATTGCTGTCAGTGTAGTTCTTCAGAGCAAGATTACTCTTTGAACATCTAAGGGCAATTTCAGTCCTGATATACTAATCTTCCTACAGATTAGAATATGCCCTCATGCCAGTGAATATTCAAGGTATGTAGGAGAAGATTACTGCACCTGAGATTTACATGGCAGACCTCAGAGATCCAAAGAACAAGGATATATTCTCAAAATGCATGCATACACTAAAATAGGTCACTGTTGGCATAAAACATGCAATAGGTTGGCAGATGCTGTAACTGTATATGCAGAAAAGTGTGAGTACAAAAACTTGATTGCTTATCAAAGTTTCCGTTTGCACATATTGCCCCTGTACATTTCTGGATACAGCAGATACCTACGGTTCGTTTTTGTTCACAGTATTAAAAAAACCAATCAGTATTCTTGTCATGTTCTTTCCATGTCCATATATAATCGGTGTTAGAACATCAAAGTGGCATTACTTAATTTAACAGAGTAGCAATAAAGGTGATCCCTTTTCTTGCATTCACTTCTGTGTATTTCCCAGAACTATTTAGAAGTGTATTTTGGAATGTTTATTTAGCCATTTCACTTGGTTTTGATTATCCTAACAGAACTGAAATAGTGGAGAACTAACCATGCTCCCTAGAAAGTCTCTGTTTTATTTAATGATGTAAAACACCAGTGACAGTTGTTACACAGGATAATGATTTTTCCTTAGCAGGTGAGAAATGGCAGAGCCAGTGAGAAGAGACCATCTGGGAGCATAAAATAATGTAATGCAAGTTAGTAGAACACCCTGCTTAAGCAAAATCAATCAAGCTTATTTTCAAGAACAAAAGACCTGGGCTGCTTCTTCAGCCCCCTCAAGTTATCCACAGGCTGGGAAACAAAGGCAGGGAAACTGAAGGCAACAATGATGCAAACAAAGCAGATATTGAAAGCAGTGGCACAAAATAAACACGTTATTATGATGAGGAGTTGTGAGTAGCAGGTAAAAATAAAGATATATTTGATAGACCTTACTGCATCTGGTTCTATGAATCCTGAAATCAATAAACCTGGACACTAGTTTCCCTCAAAATTATTCCCTCACAGTAATCAATGTATGGCAGGCTAAAAGTCATGAACACTATATAGCTCCTTAAACTGAAGTAATCTACAGCTTCACTCACAAATAGCACCACACAAACACAGGTACATCACAAATAAGCACCAATACCCACAAAATGCATCCTCTTTGCTTTAACAGCATAATCAGAAATAGTATTAGATCACTTAAATTCCTATTGCCTACACTTTAGAAACTAAACACAACGAAGCAACTAAGGTGCAAACATGACATAGTTACTGTGTTTTACACTTTGAAAGAGGCTTCTCGAGTTTCCTGTAACACAGTCTTTTGTCACAGCACCATGGCAGAATCTGTTCAGGAATACATTTTTCAGTCCAAAAGGGCCCAATTCGGGAGCAGGAGGAGACAGCATCCCATGGAGAATGTCTAGCAAAGGTTGCATGATTGATTTCTCAAAGCAGGAAACAGGGTACACAGAGGACCTTACTTTTTGTTACACTGAAAAGTGCTGACAGCTCTACTCAGGTTGCTTTCCTGTCAATGTCTTAAAAGCAACAAATACAGGTTGCAACAGCACATATGTAACAGCATATATGGTACCAAGAAAAAATCAGATAGACAACAAAGAGGGAAAAGATGAAAAAACCCTGCTCACTTAATGAGTGACATTTTCCGTAGAGCCCTGGGGTGTATTTGCAGTGTTCAGAAGCTGTGACTGCAGCACATCCAGTAGCTACCTTAGCCCAGCCAGGTCCGGTAAGAAAAGCCACAAATCTCTAGGAGTGAGCTTGAACTGCCATGTCTGATGAGAGAGATAAACCATTATGTTCCAAGATTTTTACCTGATGTATCCCATGAGACTCCATGTTTGTGTGCTGCCCTTGCTGGCGTCAGTGCTCAACTCACATAACCTGCAGAGATGTTTGGGACCTAGATTTCAAAAACTGGGTGGTTCCATGAGTTTTCTCATTGTTGAATGGACTAACTCTTACCCAAATAACTTGTTTTCTTTCTCTCAGGAAGCCAAAACATGTGGCTTCTTATACAGAGAATAGTTGTGGGGACAGGAGATCTGTTTTGCATGTGCTGTTCATCACAACACAGAGAAGATCAGAGTATCCTCTGAATGTGAATTGGAAGAAATTCTACAAAGAGAGACACGAGAAAAACCACTAGAAAACTGACACTGAGCTCTTAATGCTTCTTTCCTGGCACTTATGAAGAATCGCAGTTAAAAATAAATGCAAACTTGACCACAGGAAGTTAAGTATAATAAAACAGAGTAATTTTATCTACTGCTATTATGTTAAGTTTTAATAGATACGTGGTATATGTTATAGTATTAGCAGTCATAACTTGGTCTGAATCTAAGTCACTGATTTATAATGCTTCAGATTTATTAAGGTTTTGGCAACGATTTTAATTTTCAAGCAACTCCTGAGACATTACTAACTGGAAACAATTAAATGCCCACTGATAATTAAAGAGTAGGCACTGGGGACAAAATCAAAAGGTCATGATTACTATTCTGTTATGTGTAGATTCTGCTAAGGCTTAAGTTTGGAGTTGTTTGGGGTTTCTTTTAGGGTGTAGTTATCAAGACACAAGACATCTTTTGTTTATGTTTGCATCTCTAAATATAAGGGTTAGCAATAAATGAAGGATTGCAGAAGTGTGAGCCTACATCACAGCAGAACCTATTTCTCTGTCTTCCAGTAAGACAGAACATGATTACAGGAGCTATTTAAATGCAGTGGCATAAATGTTATTACTCACATGTTTGAGCTGAGTGACATCACCCTACAACAAAAACTGAGACTGAAATGTGATTGACCACAGGGAAGAAGTGGATAGGCCTTTTACCTTCCTTAAACTTTTGTTTAAGAAGGTTCCAGTTATGAAATATATGAGCTACATGCATTACAGGAACCAATTAGATAAAAAATCCCAATGGATTTGGGATCTTCACTACCGACAATTGACTTTGCTCTGATATAACAGGAGCATTTCCACAGGGCTGGGCAGAGCACACTCACATCACCATGGACTTTTTGACTCAGCCTCATATGTACACCTCCCTTTGGACTGCAGACTTCTGTGTGCACACATCTGCCTGCTCAGAGCAACCAAGTAAGTGATACTAGTGGCTTTCTTAAAAGACCATTTTAATTTATGTGTTTTAATAAACACATAACAAATGTATATTGAATTTTCACATTTCCATTCACTAAAAAATACTAAATTCTTCACAAACTGATACAGAACTGCATTGCTTTATTCACCAACGAAATATGGTTATTTCTATGATTAAGTAATTAATTAGAGCTGCACAGTGCAAGACAAAGTAACAGAAACTCTTATCTGCAGCTCAAAATAATGCAAGCCATCTCATTAAAGTAACAGCGGCAAGAGCAGGGACAGGATTATTATATTAAAATGTGGAAGGATTGCAAGACCCGGCTCCAACTTATAGCCTGATCAAAGCCCACTGAAATGAAATGGGAACTTTAATCCATTAGGCATTAAAAATAAAGAAATTGTAATCTCCTCCAGCTGAGAATGCAGGAAGAGCGACTGCACTGTTTGGTAGTGCATGTGCAGCAGCTTTTTCTAACTTCTGTTTTTGACATACTGGTTTTCTCGAATTGTCTTTACAGATATTATTCCCATATAAATAAAAATAAATAAATAAATAAATAAATAAATAGCAAATCTATTTTAAATATAGATATTAATTTTCTATTTTTAGTACAAATTTATGTTAGTGTTTTCTTTAGCTTTCACGTACCATGTCATTATATCTATATTACATAGAAAACAGCATATAATTGCAACCTTAAGTGCTAGTGCAACTAGTATTGAGCAACCCATTTATTTCTATCTAAATGATTTTCTAGCTAAAAATCATTTGGGCATATACATTATTTTGTTTACTAGGAAAAGAAGCAATTTTGAGTTTTGTTATCAGGTTTTTTCTGAGGATCAGTATGCCATCCCAGGTTTGTACTCACTTTTCAGGGTTTGTAGTGAAGAATTCATCAAGGAAATCAGGTTTTCCATCGTCTTAAATACTTTGGGTACTGTTCAGAAATGCAGCTATAAGTAATTAATTTTTAAAGGAAGCTTTTGTATAACTGAACAATACTTATCTAGCAATGCTGTACCATGAAGAAAGCATCTGCCTGCTGTATCTTTGCTACAGAACTTTTCAATCCAAGTCTTCTCCATGGCTCTGCTCATTTTCCCTGTGATGGGAAAACACTGACAAGATGTGACATAGTTGCAGCAGATCAGAAAGGAGACCAGCTCCTTGCCACAGACTGAGCTCTGAAATGAAGGGTCCAATTCAGTGCTCATTTACACAAACGAGACCCCCTTGCTGAAATGAACTGTGAAACTGCAGCCTGAGCACACAGCGATCTACAGAACTGCCATTATATGCATTATATAAAGACCCAAGAGCTCCAAGATACAGGTATTCCTAATACATGTTACTAAAACTAGCAGATGTGGTTTAGGTAAAAAAATCCCAGATTTTGCCTTGGTGGAGTGCAGTGACATGTCTACAACATCCTCCCTGATAAATGCATTGCTCCACAAATGGTTTTTGCAGGACTCTTTTTAAAACCTACTGGGTGCATCACTGTTTCTTCTTTGCATGTCCGTGCAATTCTAGCTTGTCTTTTCTTCACCAGATTAAAAGTTTGATAATGCCCCTTTCTCTCTCGCTTGAATAATTAGGTAAATATCTACGACATCAGATTCAATCAGTTCCCCCAATTTTTTTCCCCACTGACCCATTTATTTTGACCACACACTTTCCCACCCCCCAAGCCCCAGTGTATTTTCTTTTTGATCTGACTCCCAGCTGCATTAAGGCTAGCATTAGTGGTACCCCTGGCTCGTTTTGTAAATAGCCTGTCTTGACAAATAAGTGAAACTGCAGGTGCCCTCTCCCCATCACCACCGGGATGCAGCCCTGGAGAATGTCAGTCTTTAGACAAAAACACTGAAGAGGGGAAACTCAGCTTGGTTGGGCTGCAGCAAGTCAGTCAGGAAACACACAGTTCCTGAAAAACCTTCGTACAGGCTATATACACTTTCTAGTGCCCGGGAACCAGACTTAAATTCTTCTGTAAATAAGAACTCTGCAAACCTAAGAGGGAAAAAAAAAAGAGTTTGTTATTATTTGATGTCCCTCTCTGACTACTTGTTGTTTGGAATCATCATTTTAATAACATTCAGTAATTAAAAAAAATAGAATAATCATTATTTAACCTTTTCTGCAAATTTTACACCATCCAATTTCCACAAGAAACTGAGGTTCATTAGATCCAGAAGAGACAAACCTTTGCAATCTGTCCATTATGCTTGTTTAAGAGCTATAAACTTTTTCTGATTTCTGTAAAACATATCATTAAGCAAATACTTTTTGATAACTTTTAGGATGCAAGCAATGTTCATTTCGATGCAACAAATTCCATAGTGCTAAAATAGCTACACAAATTTTAAAAATAAACAAATGGCTGAAAATCAGTCATCTTAATTACTATACCACCTCCCCTGGTTATTCTGTGCTGTAAGGAAAACAATAACAAACATTGAAAACTATGTTTTTAAACAGGTACAGTAAACTAGAGATACATAGTTAAAAGAGAATTGCAGCACTGTGACAGAATTTTCACTGGGCCACATGTGCTTGCACCCAGGCAAAAAAGAAATAACCCCACTATCTAAGCTAAAAGTGGGAATAATAAATTTAAAAAATGTAAAATAATTGCACACTACATACTATACTTACTTTCCACTTCTAGTAATATGGAATAGTGTTAAATGCTCTGAAAAAATCATAACAAATCATGTTTTACTCTGCTCCTGGACTTGGGTCACAGCTTGTCTGAGTTCTGTCATCACATCAGGATGAGACCTGGATGCACGTGGTTCCTCCACATCCAGCCCAGGTCCCTCCTGAGGAATGCAGGCTCTGGGCAGGGAGGGAGCCTGGGAGAACCCAAAGTTCTCCCACCACAGGAACCAGACTGCAGAGCTCCCACAGAGGGCACCCGCCCCAGAACTCATGGCTAGAACTGACCCTGGAGCTTAAACACCCGCATTACATCCAAGGGTGGTGACCACAGACTCTGCTTTATAAATGTTCCCGAAACTTTCCCGTATTACCCTAAATCCAGAAGACAGGAATGCCAACCTTTGTGCCCGGTATATGTATTTTGAGTTCCCAGTGAGCCTATACAGCAGCAGGAACACGTAAGCACTACCAGCCACTCCGTGGCATATTCCAGGGCCCTTCTTCAGCAGGCCTTTCTGCCAGGTGAGCTCTCCACAGCGGATACAAGTGTCCAGATATTGAGGCTTCTTGGAAACCAGGTAAGCTTTGGCAAACAGATATGCAATGCCTAGGAGAAGAGCAATGAGATTGTCTTTTGTAATAAGCACACCAAGGGTTTCACAGAACGCAGAAAAAAATAAACAATTCACTAAAAACCTGCAGTCTCATGCTGTACACATGTCAGCACAGCCTCTAAATGCTCCATGTGGAGGGGGCAGTATCTGCTATGCTAAAAGCAGACAGGAAGATGTACTTATCCACCCCTGTGACAACAGCACTTTCAGTCTTTTCAAAGCATTCTTGAATTTCATGGTTTACTCTAACATTCCCAGACTTTTATAATCTTAAAACAGCAGTCACATTTTTGGCTTTAAAACAGTAAACACTTAGCACTGTCTTCTATTGTTTTCAAATCCCCATTCACCTTATCTGCTTACCCTGACAGAAATATAAGGATTGGCAAAATAATGTCTTACACTGGCAACAGATACAATTTTTTACTAAATGAGAAAAATAAAACTTTTTCCCCAATAAGGCCCATACTTGTTCTAGTTATACACAGTTATCCATACTAAAAAGAAGTTTTTTTTAAACTTCTGGGTTTTTTTAAAAAAATCTATTTGGCTTATTTTTAGAGGGGATTTAAATAAATTAATCATAATCTTCACCAGAGCACTGCACAGCTCAGTTCGTGGTAACCTTATAAGAATGCACATGACACACAACCAACTCAAGTGCCTAAGGAACTGTTTAGCTCTCTTGTGGTCTGAATTAACAAACACTGAAGTAGCTGAAGTGTTCTCGTAAGTTACATCTGTGTTATTAGCCAAGAACAGTGAGAGGATACAGGTTTTTCTGGGGCAGAACAGTAGCAATTATTGAATTTGCACATCTCTAAGTGTAATTTCCTTATGTCCTTTGGGATTTTGTCACTTTAGTCGAATTTAACCTGAGATTATCTTCTGCATGGTATCACCTAATGTGGAAAAGCAATGTGATCAGCATGTGGCTGTTCATAGCACCAATGGGAAAAGAACCTGGAGCTCCGTGACACCAGTGTACGAGCTCGTTCTCCCGCTCAATCGTCTCCCCCAGCTCAGGGGGCCAGTTGCTGTTCTGCTCTTGGTCCATCAGGAAATCCACGCTCTGCCACACGAGCTCCTGGTCTGCTGGCTGCAGGTACTCGTAATAGGAGAGCAACATCTGCAGAATTGAGGAAAGCCCATGTGCTGCACCTGTAAAGAACAGAAACAACTGAATTAGAGGGTGGGCTTAGGTCCTGTCTCCACCTCATTGCAACTTTCCCTCGGGACAGATTTCCTTGTCAAGTGCATGACTCCTTCATCTTCTTTATGCATATTAGAATAGTGCTCGGAATAGAAGATCTCTAGGTGCATAACATTGTATTTTACTACTTCTGTCATTTCTAGTTTCTCTAGCTTTGCAAAAATATGTATGAATTCTTTCTGCTCTCAGTCTCGTATGACTGAAACTCACTGTGTGAAACTGAACCTGAATGGAATTCTGTTTCAAGGTGTTATTCTTCTTGACTCACTGCTGAATCTGGGCCATTGTTTTGAAGTCTTTGCTGAATGCAAATTGAAACTGGGACATAAATGGGTATTATCCAGTTACTGACTGACAGTATCAGTGAGCTGAAACCTAAATTTCAGTGCAAGAACTGTCTGTACCCGCCAGAGTCTGTGGAACACACTACTCAGTGACTGCTCTCTCTGCTCTCTGCCAAGGAACTGTGAACCAATCTCACACTTTCTGCAGTGATATTGTGCCCTGAGAACCCCACGAGGGCCCTGCTCAGTGGCCTTTCCCCACTGCCTCAGATGAGCTCCATCCAAGCTGCCCGTGAGAGAAGCCACTGACCACGTGCCTGAGTCACTCAGCTATGGCCAAAACTGCTCTACCAGTCCCTGCATGGCAACAGCAGCTGAGAGAGCCCATCCCTGCTAGTGCCCTGAGAAACCTGCTCCACACAGGCATGGACACCACACCTCTCACCGCCTCTGCCGGCCAAGCACATTTACCAGGGCACAAAGAGGAGGGAATGAAGCTGCCCCCCTGCTGCAGCACAGGCACCTCCTGCATTCCCCAGTGCTCAGCAGCACCAGCCCTTCCCTCCAGCTCCTCTGTCCCACTTCACCATTTTAGGAGGTTGGATGGTCCCAACTGGCTCAGGAGAAATCACACACTGTAGATTTTATTTCTGAAGTGTCTACTAGCTCAGCATCCCCGCCCAGCACCACTCCCAGAGGTGCTGGTGTGTTTTACTCACCAAGATACTCTGTTCCATAGTAGGAATACATGAGTGGCACTGGTTTCCTCTTCTTCACTGCATACTGTTTTCCTGATTCTAATATGGCCAGGCAAATTGATTTAATTTGTGCTGTGGTCAGCACCTAAATAGAAACATCAAAGAAACATCGAGTCTATTATAATTATTTCATTTCTTAAGACATTTTTCAGGACTCTGCTTTTTTGCCAGTGCACAGGACGAAGTACTGTCTTTAATCTTATAAACATGCTGTAATGTACATCATTATTAGGAGTTCCTTACATAACACAGTTGATTTACATAATGTTTCTCAAAAACAGAGTTTCATCCTGTCTCAGGAAGTGAATGTCAAATCTTTAGCTGCACAGATGAGGTGAAAAGAGGCCCTCTAAGAGTCTTTCCTTCCCAGGGATCCTTCAGTCTGATGGAAGCTGACAACAAGCAGCAGGCAAGCTGCAGAACAGCAGCCTCCAGACTGGGGCAAGAGGCATTAGGAGAAGACAAAGGAAACGATTAAAGAAGTAAATGTTACAGGCTTTATGGGGACACACCGACCTAGACCGGTTTTTCTATAGACAAGATGTAAAAAAGAGAAAGCAAGGAAGAAGGTACTAAATTTTACTGAAAATCCCTACTATGTATGAGGGTTCAGAAACCTCCCAGCAAAAGAATCAGCCTTTCTTAATATAAGAAAATGCTAAGAACAATGAAGAGCAAGATAGGTTTCTATGAAGACAGGCTAGCTATGCTTGTGGGACTTCAGCATCACAAACAGGTTCATGCAGTCCCAAAAAACGACAGATCCCTTACGCTTAGAGGTGTCACAAGTAAGACTGATAAATCATGTATTTTCACCAGACATGAACTCTTCCATGCTGATGACCTACAGCATTCAGTGAGAAATCAGTTTGACACGTTTTAACTGCAACTCTAATTATATGCAATCCACTGCAATCATCAGCAATCTCCTGTGTGAGCCACACCTGGACATTACTGACCAATACCTAGGCCAATTAAATAATTTAACTGAACCAGTGTTCTGGCTTTAGGGGAAAGCCCATATGACAGCAGTACTTCGAAGAAATATATTTCAACTTGTGAAAAGAGTACAAAAAAGGCAAAATGACAGGGAAAGAAAAAAAGGAAAAGGCTGTACAGATAGTCTTGACAAGATAAATGGCAATCCTAAAATTAACTGGAATATCAGAATAATGTCTTTGAAATGTTTCTGAACACATTTGGGTTTGCTATAATTTGTATTATCACAGGATTTACAATTAGCTCTTCCAGTTTAAAAAATACTGATAGCTTTAATATGGAGACAACATCTGTTACAAACTATATTCTCTCACTTGGACTGTAAAAGATGCTACAGATAATTAATGTCACTTAAAACCTGACTGAAAACTAATGGCTGAAAAATCTTGTTTGTGTGACTCACCTCGCTCCCTGGTAACAAGGGATTTTATTACAACCTTGCTCCAAATGACTCTGATATTTGTACAACCTGGAGAACAACCTACTTCTGATCTTGATTAGTGTTCTTTAACGTTACTGCACTAGAATTAAATAAGTCATTAACATCTGGAACCTTCACCATTTCCAGTAATTTTTAAATTAATTGTTTTAGCGTCACAGAATTTAAAGAGATGGTTTGAATCTTAAGCAAATGAGGAGAGCAAAGACACGGTGAGAAACACTGAATTCTCTCCAGAGCCCTCATTTTACTGTCTTGAATTGGGACCTACTCCTCCAAACTCCATACCTTGTAAAAACATTAATAAGGTCATCCTTTAAGGATAAATGTGAAGGATAAGGTCGGCTAATTGTAATTCTGAAAGGCAAAGGCATGTGGGTTAGAGAAATCTTAATCAGTTCATTTTCTGTATGTAATGATTCCTTCACTTAATATTATCGACTAGCTTTCAATACAAACCATGTTTTGCTAAGCTTTTTTCTTCAGCACATTTAAACTGAACTAATGACTATTTTAGAATGCTGATTGTGTATTTTCAATATTTTCTACCCAAATCCAGCCTTCCACAGTGCTGCATAAAAAAGAATCAGCTAGATAGGAATGCACTGATCACTGTTTTTTAATATAAGGTAAGTGTAAAAAGTCAAAACACTTGAGCACTGTGAATACTTAAGTCTATACATAGTATACACCCTTTAAGCTGGCATAATGAAATATGCTAATGAATATCACCTCTTTTTCAGAATGCAAAAGCAGCCCATGTGCTAAGACAGATGAAAAATGGTATTTAAAATCCTGAATGGATGGTAGAAATCAACCCACCTGATCCACTTCCACATGACCGAAGAAAATGGGAAAGAAAATGACCTGTGTATCTTGAAAACAACCTTATTTCTGACAATTCAGACTGACCTGTGGGCTTACACCAGGTAGGTGTGTCCTAATTAACAGCTAAATAAAAAAATCTTTATGTTGACTACAAATTCCTCTTACCAAGTCCCTCAATCCACAGGCATTGCAGAGCTGCTGCCTGTTTCCCAAAACACTTGAATATGCAGGATTTGCATTTGCTCTTTATTCTGGGAAATGGTTGGCTGGAACAGAAACTCTCACTTACCATCACTATTTAGTGGCCTGCCAAAGGCTGAATAATCAGCAATCACTTTTAAGACCTCCCTTGACTTGACACATTTTATTTCAAACAATTCTGTGTTAAAACGTCCTTAGATTTCTGTCACCGTACCAAAAAAAAGAAACCTCTGTGGCATGTCTCTGTATGCTCCCTCACAGCACCTTCAATAAAACAGCTAAATCTCATGACCAAAACAACAATCAGAGAATACATTAATCATAACCACAGACGGTGCAACGATGGTCCTACAAACTTCATTTTCATGTCAGTGTAGCTGCAATGCCTCCTTGCCCCTGGGAATTACTGAAGCAATATTTAATTAGGGACATAAAAGAAACAGACTGACCATCCTCAAGGCTTTGAAAGGATAAATTGTATATTGATATCACATCCTCTGGAGCTCTCAGATGCTTTGATGCAGAATAAAGCCAATATGAGAATATGCTACCTAGAAAAAAATTTCATGCTGGAGATAAGAATACAAATTTTGAGAAAATTCCTGAATGTCACTTAATATGAGCAAAGGTAAAATTACTCTTTATCATGTCAGTATTTGGCTGGAAGACTAATGACACTAAGAGATATATTGCTGGTGCTTTAAAATTTCAGCTAATTCCTTTTTGTATTTTTATAGACATCACAACCTGTTCTACCACAGAATTCCAGAATGGTTTGGGTTGGAAGGCACCTTAAAGACCACTTAGTTCCAACTCTCCTGCCATGAGCAGGGACACCTTCCACTAGACCAGGGTGGTTAAGGCCTATCCAACCTGGCCTTGAACAACTTCTCCACAACAACCTGTTCCAGTGTCTCACCACCCTCACAGCAGGGAATTTCTTCCTAATATTTAGACCAAACTTGCCTTCTTTCAGTTTAAAGCCATTTCCCCTTGTCCTGTCACCACATGCCCATGTGAAAAGCCCCTCTTAAGCTTTCAGCTATTTATCAAACACACACATTATACATGTTCCTTTTTCAGCTTAAGTATAGGTGGCCTGTTCCTTTTTCAGCTTAAGTATGGGTGGCCTGTCTACTTTAGTCAAAACAGGTGATTTTGTCTCAATAGATGTTAGAAATGTTCACTTTGGTCTCCTCACTAGATTGAAGTTTGGAATACATGCATTCCACATACCCCCTGCAATTTCTGTATCAATTGGTCGCTGGAGTTCTTTATTTTCTGTTTTACATCATTGTCCAGTGATGCTGAGTGCTGCCAAGTAACTGCTCCACTCACACTGGTGACAGCTACATTCCCATACACCTCTTACTTTAAGCACAACACATAGGCAGCACTTTAATACTTTCTATTTGTACCACTGTCTGTGTCTAGGTGCCTGACTAGCAGCAAAAAAGCCACTGTGATTGTTCATAAAGTCTCTCCATTTTTCTCTGGTGCCACTGCAGACAAAATGCCCTCTCCCATAAAAGCACTCCACAATTTTGTGAATTATTTAAGGCAGGTCTATTATTCAGTAAATCTCTGTTAAAAACCAGCCAGGAAGTGCTATGTCTACAGCAATCACAGAGCATCATTCTGGTTTTTGTTAGCAATCTCTCACCCTAAGATTGTTTAGCTGAAAGTCAATAATTTCGTAACTCCTTTTAAACTACTAAAAGAGATTTTGCAATTATTGGTTATGACACTGCTAAGCTCCACGTTTGTGTTTTGAAATCTGTAGACAGAAATCTTGACCTTGAGGATTGGGCAGAAAGCAGCACGACAAGCTCTTCTCATTAGGGTAATGTTTTCAGCATTTTTTCATTCCTCTGAATGCTTGTACAAATCCCTTGGCTCACTTTGAAAACCACTGCTACATCAAACTGCATACTGTATGGAGTATATTTGATGACTGTAAGCTTTTAATTCTTGTAACAGACCTGTATTTATTTCCTTAGAGCTTTTTCCTGTAAAGAAGGCATTACTGACGTCAAGTATCATCTTTTGATAGATGCACAAGCACTTTCAGGAGGTAACAGCTACATTTACATTATTGTGGAAAAAATCTATGCAAATAAAAACATTTTATTATGCACCTAACACATCGAACCTCTCTCTGTCACACTTCTAAAAAGCCATTTACATGAATTTGATCGTACACTTTCTCTGATGCTGTACAAAGTGTCAAAATAAGCTGAAGAAAATGGGTCAGTCTGCAAGTAACATAGCAGGAGCTTTGCCACTGCTCTCCCATGCTGGTAGCCCAGCAGAGGGAGCTTGTGAATTAGTTATAATAACCCAAAATGCTGCAAAAAAAGACACACGTATTTGTGTTCAGCAGGACAGGAGACACTGGAGTCAACTTGGTAATTTCATGATACTGCACCACGTGATATTTAAATCACTCCTTAAGCTTGATCTTTTCCTGCCAAAGACAGGGACAGGCATTGTTCAGGACCTTTCCATGCAATGTCACAGCCAGGTTTTTGCCTTTCAGATGATGATAACACCTGAAGCCATGGGAGAGTAGCAGGTACAGTAACAGGGGTCTGCCTCCCCTTAGCATTATTCCAGTTTGATTGACGTACTTCTCCTGTGGCACAGTAGAAAACCCAACCCCAAGTACACAGACACAGAAGCTCATGAGTCTGCTTCCCTCATGAGCACTGTCAGGTACACCCTTCTTTTAAAGATAAAAAAGATACAGTTTTAAATCTTCTGAAAACTTTGGTCAGTAAATCAGATTAGTTCCAGCAGTACTGTTCCTAATGCAGTCTGTTTGATGCTGTAACAGCACCGCATACTGTCTTGAGAGAGTACTTCCCCAAGTTTCTCATACTAACACAATTCCATGACAGTGTGTTCAGACTCAGGACAAGTACTAATATGATTCTGCTAGTTCACTGGAAAATGGTACTTGACTGCAATCTTGAGTAAGTCAGACCTCCCTATAGATCCCATTGGCATTGCTTGTTTTCAACATGTAAATTTGGAGGGTTATGAGGCTTGCTCTTTGCCTCAGCACCATGGAAACAGCAATACTAGCCCGCTCCTGTTTTGTGGGTCACTATTCATGATCCCAATCAGAAATTGAAGGGCTGCCTTTATTCCTGATGAATCAGATTACTGGTAAAGAAGACAATACAGAAGTTTTGTTGCATTATCAGAGTGCAAGACTTCCACAGGCCCTACTTGCCAGGACTGTGTTGCACTAAACCCACCAAATTCTGCTGTTACACCTGTCCTTCACAAGGAGAACATGAAGTGTTGCAGAGAAGGATGGAGCACAATTGTCACTGTAGACAGGTGGCTGGCTGAGAGCAGCTGGTGCAGCTACACAGTTGGTCAAATGCAATGAACATCTCAATTGCTTATGTCTCCATTTAAAAAACAGGTGAGTTTCCAAGAAAAAATAACAACTGGCCTTTTATGATGGGCAACGATACGATGGGTCGTGTGCATCCTCCACACACTTCTCTCCCTTGTGATTGTCACTGATGGGCATTTTGATTGGACCTAAGGTAAGAACACCAGGTAGGAATTGAGGAGTGCCCAGTTGGCCCAGTCTCCAGCAGCATTTTACACCCTTTTGCAGGCTGACATGTACCAAAGTCAGTGGCAATAGTCACAGCTTCCCCCATCCCTGGAATGCCTTCAGCTCCCTGGCAGGAGGCTGCAGTCAGATGGGGATTTGCCTCTTCTCTCAGGCAATCAGTGACAGGACAAGGGGACAGTATCTGAAGCTGTGCCAGGGGAGGTTTAGGTTGGACATTAGGAGGAATTTCTTCACAGAAAGGATGATTAGACACTGGAACAGGCTGCCCAGGGAGTCACTGTTCCTGGAGGTGTTTAAGGAAAGACTGGATGTAGTGCCATGGTCTGGCTGACATGGTGGTGTTCAGTCACAGGTTAGACTCGATGATCAGAGGTCTTCTCCAACCTACTTGTTTCTGGGATTCTGTGATTATGCAAGCAAACAGACAGTTCCTCCTGCAATTTGTGCATGGTATTCTTTCCTTAGGACATTTCTCCCTAGGTGTTCTCATCTTAGGACAAATCACAATGCCCAGCAGAGGCAATGGCAGGGGAGAGGGTGTGTGTGGAAGGGGAGGAAGCACACAAAGACTGACTACCTTTTGTCACTGCCACACCCTTCTTCAAGCTTTCCCTGTCTTGGGTCAATGGAGAGAGGGGGGGAAACATGAGTTTCTCCTAGTTACACTCAGGTTCCCAACACCTCTTACTCTGCTGCATCAGGGTGTGGCTGGATACAGATACCTAGTGTAATATAGTGGCTCTCCTACGTCTTGGGAAGGAAAAAACAGGTCTCCATCACTATCGTTACTTGAAGAAAGGAGGGAAGCCCACCTCCCTTGCTCTCTGCTGCTGGAGAAATGATGCAGGGAGGATGTCAAGGAACAGATCCCAGATCAGAGCAGTTCGGATAATCACCACGGCTGAGGAGGTATCAGTCTGCCCACTGAGAGCTGGGGTTCTGATCAGCCAAAGGTGGCTGGCCAGCAGCAAAGCCAGCAGGACATTTCTCAGGAGGACAGCTTCTATCACAGGACAAGTGAGGTATCCCGGGATGCACTCCTGTGCTGAGGCTTTTGAACAGCAGCTGTCTGCACCCCAGCTGCATGTTCTCTGCTGCCTAGTCGAGGGTTAGAGTTACCACAGAGCACAGAGAGCCAACAATTTAATTTCAAGCATCTCTCCCTAGAATTGCACCCAAATTCAAGAGCGTGAATTGAAAAGCATGTTTAAAAACATTAAAAAGATTTGCAAATTAAGTGAGAAACAAACCCAGCACTGCTTTGGAGAGGCTTTTTCTTACATTACAGAAATCTACCACAATGTTTTTCAACAGGCATGTAAAATCCTTTATTTTTTTCGTTTTTCATTGTTATTATTGACTAGCCCCATAAGACATGGCTGAGCAATTACGGGGACACAGACCCTGGGAACTGGCTAAAATGGATGTATCAGAGATCACCTTTCTGCAATCCAAACCTGTAAATTCCATGCGTCTCATGGGGGTTTGGTGGGGGGATAGAGCTAATGTGGTCTAGGCTACTTCTCTGTCCTGCCGTGGGGAGAAAAGAGAATGCCAGTTGTGTCTCTGTACGGAAGCAGCCTTGCTTCCCACCCACCTGTGCCGGGGAAAGGCACTGAATTCTCACGTGTGGAATATTTTACGTACAGTTTAGAGGCAAGGAGTGGAGGGCCCACTCATATGACGATTCTAGTAAGGCTTTATTTCTGTCGCTGAAGGGAAGCCAGGGATGAAAGAGGGCTTAGGCCAATGTGGCCTAAGCTTATAAAGGGTACAACCTGGGGGAGTGGGGAAAAGGTACAAGGGTCAGTACAGCAGGATGGAGAGAGGGGTGGGGTGAGGGGTCTGCCCAGGTAGGCAGTATCAGGTTACAGCTGCCTTAGTCCAACTTGATGAGAGGTGAGAGGTCTTTCCTCCCAGTGTATCTGGGTTTTCTCAGATCCTGGTGTCGGGGGTTACCTTCATCCACTACAACACAAACCCTTGTTTGGAGCTCCTGTGTAACAACCACTCCTCCACCAGACACTGGAGCAGTTTATGAGAGTTGCAAATAAGCAGGAGATTACTGCTGCATGGATATTGCTCTCCTTCCCATTCTCCCCTCACAGGTAGGAAGAAGATTATTCATGTATAAACTTCATCAGTGGGAAATCCTTTGACTCTATTTAGTCTCAGTCAGAAAGTAAATCAGTGCATGAGTTCTGTAATTAGCTCATGCCAAAAATGCAGCACAGAGTTGTCAGTTCCTGATGGGAGATTTATCCTTCTGCACTCCAGACACAGGTCCCTGACAATTCTGCATTATGATGATAAACACCTTCCAAGCTGGGCACCTTGCACTCTTGCTGGGGTAACAGGCAGCCCAGCATGCTGTAGCTGTGCTGCCCCAGCATCCCATTCCATTTGTAACACTGCAACATCTGCTTTGCCTGTGCCTATTGGATCAGCTTACTTCCCCTAAACAGCAGGTCTGCTGGTTCTCTGGAAGTGATTCCATGCCTTCAGCTGTTCCACAGACACTTCTTATGGTAGCAAAGCTGTCCTGGTGCTTGGACTGGTTCATGGATGCAATCTATGCAGAAGCATAAGAAGTACTACCCATTCTTCCAGCTCCAGAGCAGCAAGAACCGAGATTCATGAAACACTCCTTGCAAGAGACAAAATCTTTGTAACCAGGAATGAGAGACCCTCCCCAAACACTGCATTAACCCCTGCCTTCTGAGTTAAAAAATGATGCGAGTCCAGTTCAATTGGGCACCACCATTTGCTACTAGGAACTTGGGCAGGCTGCTCCTTGGGAAAAGGAATTTATTGGTGTTTGTACATATCTGCAGGTCAGCACGAGATGGGCAGAACTTGATCTCGAGTCAGTCAGTAAAGGCTAACATTGGTCAAAGGGAAGCTGAGAGTTCTGCAAATGAAAATTACAACGGTATCTAGAGACCAAAGAAAGTTGCTGAGCCATATTTGAAGATGACTTGAAGGTCTCCAGAAAGAACTGGACACTTCAGTTTCTTCTGTCTTTTACTTCATCTGTAAAGGAGAGCACTCAGCATTGGACAGGGCACTGATCTAATGAAATGCAATGTATTTACTTCTGAGGAGTACAAATGTGCAAAGAGAAACATCCACACTAGGACTTCTTAAGATTATGAATTTTACTGCTGACAAGTTTATGAAGACACAGTTAACTTTAGAGATGTCACTAAAGAGAGAAGTGAAATCAGGTACTCAAAAGCACTGTTGCAAGGGGTAAGAGGAAATGAGGACTTCTCTGGAACACCTTCAAAATTTAAGCTCTGAGAAACTTTGTCTAGCTTTCTATGGGAAACTGGTGATGCCTGTGAAGTTCCTTTAAACTGATGTTTGGTTAAGGAAGCCAAAGGGACAAGAGCACTGTGTATCACTTCACGATTAACAAAACTCCACTCCTGGTAGCAGTTATGCCCTTGCTGGCTGGCTGGTGTTCCTTGCCTGGGCTGGGAAGGACCTGCTGGGCAGTACAGGACAAAAGGTGGCACAAAACAGACACGCTGGCCTTGGGAAAGAGGGTGAAGAGCGAGGGAGAGAGAGGTGAAAGAGGTCCTGGGTCCCATAGGCTTTGTTAGCTGGCTGTGTCTGAAGAGAACAGTCTACATCCAAATTCAGTGGGTACTGGGCTGGAGAGAAGAGTCAGTGGTTTGTATGCAGCCTGTGTGGATAATTAAATATTTTGCTCCTGCAACCTTTACTGAGGGATCTCCCTGACCAAACTACTGCATGGAACCTCTATGATCACACCACCTTTGGCACAATAAGCTGGAAATAGAGCATTCTCATGCTCCAATTGTAAATAACATTAAAGCTTCATTTGTTTCAACAACAGTGATTATATGTTGTTCACTTGAGAGCTCCAAAAAAGCCAAATAAAACTAAGAGATTACACTTAAAACCAACTATGCAATAGAGAAAGCAACTATGTAATACAATAAATTAAAAGCACAGGATGAGGACAGAGAAAGATTGATTGCTAGTTCCTTGAGAATATCTCTAAGGATGCTCATCATTCGATTCATCTTAAGTAAC